>JANUFV010067327.1:0-10881 GCA_024757865.1 Epizoanthus scotinus
GGCATTTCAGCATTCATAACATTTACTGAATTGAGTAACTATTGATTTTCACAGCCTTTGTGTGTGTTCTCTAAAAATAACCAGATATTAACATCTGCCAAAATAGCAAAAGCTAAAAGTACTTTGATATTACTCTTAAATCTCTTTATAAATTCCATTTCTTTTTTCGTATATCGAAACATATTCTTATAATATCATTATTAAACACTAATCTTAGGTTTGATGCAATAATCTTTCGTCCTAACTGATTCGGACGAACAATCTGTACAAATTAATATCAAATACGCATGATTCAATAGAATACTTTTTCTCTTTTCAATTCTAGTAAGTTTTTGAAAGGCATCTTTTCCTGTATCTGTTGCCTTTCTTTCAGTTTCATTGCGTTGGTAGTCGCACTCCCGTCTTGCTTGCCCGATTTGTCCATGAAATATGAATGATGAATCCTGATATGTGTCCGCAAGTTACTAGAGCTGATAAACTTCCAGTTACAGATCGAGCACTTGTACGGCTTTTCCCCGGTATGTGTGAGAATGTGAGACTGCAAGTTTCCAGATGTAGTGAAA
Source organism: Epizoanthus scotinus (assembly GCA_024757865.1). NCBI lineage: Eukaryota > Metazoa > Cnidaria > Anthozoa > Zoantharia > Epizoanthidae > Epizoanthus > Epizoanthus scotinus. The sequence continues at coordinate 564 of JANUFV010067327.1, forward strand.
GCTTTTGAGCATTGTTTGCATTTGTAAGGCCTTTCGCCAGTGTGTATTCTGACGTGGCGCCGTAAGTCGCTTGAGCTGACAAATGCTTTGGGGCAGTATGAGCATTTATGTGGTTTTTCACCGGTGTGGGTTAGGATGTGTCTCTGGAGGTTGGTAAGTTGAGCAAATCCCCGACAGCAGATGTTACAAGTGTAGGGTTTTTCACCGGTATGAATTCTGTTGTGAATTTTGAGGTGGGCTGCAAGCGCAAAGGCCTTTGGACATTTCTGGCACTTGTACGGTTTTTGGCCGGTGTGAATTAACACGTGTCGTTGAAAGTTCCATGATCGAGTGAAGACTTTACTGCAGTGCTGACATGTATATGGCTTGTCGCCGTTGCCATTGTCTTGTTCTTTATCATCTTTCATCTCAGTAAACATTTCAGATTTGATGTCCTTTGCAGAGTTTTCCGATGGCCATTCGCTTTCTGCTTTTCTTTCCTGAGGTTCGCGTTTTATGACACTCTCTCGCCTCTGCTCGTGGACAAACTGCTGGGTAGGGAATCCAGGGCCACTGGGGAGAGCAGGGTTGAATGGTCCTGCAATCTGGTAGTAACCAGCCGCCATTGGTTCAAATGTTGGAGGAGCCGAATCGCTTGGACTATCTACAACGACAAGATTGGAAGAAAGTCAGTACTCAGTAACTGCCAGTTAACTTTCTTTCAAAACACTCCACCAACAAAACCGAGTCATGGATATGTAGATAACTACCGCTGTAATATTCGAGTAATCAGATTGGGAAAACGTGAACTGCAAATGGGCATTAGACACAGTTCATGTGCTAAACATCTTACACAGTGACACAGAATGATTAAATTAAATGATAGTCACCAACAATTAATACTTCAAGAAATTTTGCACCAGCATTGAAATATTTTGAGCTGTCAATTAAGATATTAATGACTGGCTGTCAAAATGTGTTCCATTACAAGAGTAGTGCCAAGTTTTATTACCACACTGAGGCGAATTATTTCTATGTAATTCCAGCTTGAAACTCGCCATGCAAACATCTAGTGGTTTGGATCAGTTTTATTGCTACATTTGATCACGGACCTGCTTGTGGACATTAGAATCTTTGCTTTTCCTTTGGTAATGCGTCAAAAGAGAACTAAATTAGGTTTCTAGAAATTAGCCATTACTGGCGGATAAAACGCACAGAACCCCAAGTTAATACTAAGGACTCCGTAAAGACACACTAGCGATCATTAGAAGAGATTTTAATGTCTACTCTAGTTCGTTTTTTGTCGAAAAACAAAGCATTTGTTGCAGTCATCCATTGTTAATAATTAATTGGTTAAAATACCTTTTCACAATAATCACAAAGGATATTCACCGCTTTTCCAGCTCATTATCCCTCAAGTTTCACTCCATTTTCAAAATAAATGAATCCGGCAATAATTAAGTTAACACTTGTAAATGTGTTATTATCGAAACTTTGTCTGTGGAAGATTCTGTAAAATGAGAAAGAGATTCCTAACTGGCTAACAGTTTCCGAGATTGTGCAATTTTTGAACAAAGCAACGAACAGATGACACTTCTTGGGTATTAACAACGAAAAAGATGAAATTTGTAGATAATTACATTTCCTATCATGTCAAATGTGTTACTAAAATGTTTAAAATGATTTAGAATATTCTGTAAGCAAGAAAGCAGTTGGTGCAAAAATTGAAGTCATGAGCTGTCGAGATTAATAATTTAGTGTTATTATCAAAGACATTTGAAGGCATAGAGCAGATCGAAAGACCTTGTTTTAGGTCGAAGAGAGCACAAGAAATTAAAATTAACAACTCACATCTAGTGAGTCAGAAATAAATTAGTCGTTTGTCGACTTAAACTCAACTTTTTGGATAGATTAGAAAATCCTGAAAAGCGTTGTGGAAATCGTATACAGGTTCATGACTCTGTAATAAGCGAGTGATACATGCGAGTTAAACAAGCTTCAAAGGATATATGGAGAATTTCTCAAGAAACTTTTTTATCAACAATATTTTACTTATATTCCAATCAGGAACTGATTCGATTTACTTCAAGTTTTTGCGAGTATTTAACATCTAAAGCTACGAAATGAACGAGCGACATTTGAAGTTCACAGGTCGGTTAAATTAATTTCCCATCAAATGCTCCTTGCTACTGAAAGCAACATTTTAGAATTGCTTGTACCTCTTTTTAAAATACTACACCAATAGAAAAAACTTACAGCTATTTAGTAAAGTGCGAGCACGAAGTAAAATTATTAATTCACAAAAATTAAAACCGCAACATATTTTATTTTTACGCATACTGTCAAATTATCCCAAAGAAACTGTCAGATAAAACGATAAATTTTCTACTCACCGAAGTAGCTAAAGCTGGGTTTCTTAAACTCCTTCTTCTTTATCAGAAAAGACCGCGGCATTCTGACAACGTTTTGGTGAGTATTTAGATGATTTGGTTGGTCTTGACGTGACGTGGAGGCCGAGGCTGAGCCGATCAAATCTGGGTTGGGTTAAAAGTATCCGTAATTTTGTACTGATGCGGTGAGTTGCGGGCTAGAACTGAGCAGTCGGAATGTACACTGGCTTATTATAGGCTGAAGTTTGACGCAGGTGCGGTGCTAATGATCTATAAACAATATCCCACTTGTGTAAGCTGACCAAATCTCATTTAAGACACCGCGACCGGTCGAGACATCCACGAACGCACCACAAAAGGTTCCATACAATCTCGTATTTCAAATAACTTTGTTTAGCACGGTCACGGTTCACTGTTGATTTATTAAAGACCTGTTGTGTCTCATTAAGCATTCAGTTGCCGGCAGGTTGTGGAACTATAGAGGACAAATGGTAAATCGCGCTGCAGAGAACAATGGGTCGAGTCCAATCTTCGATCGCGCAGTCTCATCGCGTATGCATGATGAGCCTTGTCATGTACCTTGCTCATAACTCGGCCACCAGCGACCAACCAATCACAGCGCGCGTTGCAACATACTTCTCGCATGAGAGCAGCAAGTATGAAACTGCCCTACACATTAAAGTTTTAACGTTAACAGGAAAATTTACACGAATAGTTTTATTACTGGTCGAAAATGAGCCTTGAAAGAGTATTCTAGAAACGGTCTGTGCTAGGAAATAGGAACCGTCTCTGACCGATCATTTGTGCAAAGGAATTACTTAAAATGGCTTTATTATGCCGTTGTCCCTTTGTTCGTTGAAAGTTTAATTCCCATACATTACCAAACATGAAGGTATATTATTCGCCCACAACCATGCCACGTCAATTATTCATACAGAGTAAAGATGCATTGTTAGACTGACAAAAACGGAACTTTTAACTCCTTTTTATCCTCTATTAATTTTCTATTTCCAAGCGGATCATCCGTGGGTTTTATTTAACAACCCTCCGCCACAATTCTAAACCAAAAGAGCAACTGAACGAAATAAAAAGATTCCGTGAAGCACGAAATTGGGGTATTCTTAACTAATTTGTTCTCTCTAATGAAAGTTGTCTTTGTCTCGAGCTTTGAGTTCACCGGCTTTCAGCACTTAGCAACGGAGTTAAGCACACAAAAAGAAGTGCAGGTTGGCGGTTATCCGGGTGGTACTCTGTTCTCTGTACGGGCACCACCAGCACACCGGCCAGCACAAACTTACTTGCAGAACACTGGTCTAGGCAGGCACGTGCAGGCGAGCCTACCCGCTAGAGCCAGGTGTAGAGCATTGCTGCCAATCCTTACACAAAAGAGTCGATTTCTTGTCTCAACAATAGGCTGACAGGCTGAGTAGAAAGAAATTTCATCACACTTGGCACATAATCCCAGCTCGTTGGACTGAGATATTCAAACAGATTTACACACGTGCCCGCACGGTTGAATGACCATTTGTCAAACAGCGGCTCACTAAGACACTACAGGCTCAGAAATGCAAAAGATAAGCACTCAGGCGAGTTGTTCCCTTTAAACATGTATATTTAATCCCGAAGAGGTTCAACAAAGAGAACTGAAGCTGAGAGAGAAAAACCTGTGGGTCCTGATATTGTATTGAAAGTTGACATGCCGTGCTTATGTTTTGTACACGAAGAGTGCTATGACTTTGTTGATGTTTCATTCCTCGGACCACTGGGGAGCTATTCTCTATTCTGCCTTGAGGCTAATCCATCATTTAAAAGGCCTTTAATAGCTTGGTTATTGGATGACGAGTTAATAAATTGTGATCTATTACAGAAGCTTGTCGACTGTTTTAAAAGTTATCGGAACAGTGCTTCAAGAATAATTACGGATAAATTGTTATAACATTGTGATACTTTCAAAGTGTTCCAGCGTCGTTAATCTGTACTCGTTCCATCCCTTTCTCTCTCCATGACATCCTCAGCTAGAATAAAGGAATAAAGAAGGATTAACGGTGCTTTAGTTCTCTTGAATTTGACAAGTGCCGGCTGGCAGTAGCCCTCTTGGCAACAGATTAAGCTAGCCAGCGCGTGCCACTCAAATGCTTTACAATCAGAGTACGTAAACAGTTTAAGGCTATTGGTTTTAGAAAATGAATTGTTTGTGTATATTTTGAGCACCGCCAATGCCTTCTAGGTAAGGCCAATATCGTAGAACCACCCAGTGGTTTCTGAATATACAAATATTCCGGTACTATAAGAAAGAAGGGAAGCCTTTTTGTTGAATATAAGGTCGAACTGTTTTATTCAGTCGCCGCGCCTTTACATGCACTCAGTTTAAGACATCGTGTCTTCACAATTCCCCCGCTTGTAAAGCAAATATAACTTCTACATCTACACCGTAAACGTTCAGTGGATTGTGTAACAAAGCAGTGCATAAAATCGAGTTTTATCAGTCAGTTTTATGATGTGAAGAGCATACACACTCTGCAAACTATACATAACTATACAAACAGATTTCGTTCAGAGAATTTTAAACACCGTAAGGATTTAGGGAACCTCGATCGTTGTTGTTTGTTCCTGATTTCCTTACTGGATAAAAACACAAGCAGATCACTTTATTTATCTTCTCACTTGTGTCTTTGAGTCTGTAAGAATTGCCTGTCACGGCAAAAACTACAACCAAAACAATTGCTAAAAAAAATCAGACTTTTCGGCCACTGATATGAGTAATAGTAATACCGTATATACACTCGGCTGGTTTAAACATATTCTTTGTATGATATGAATTGGTCAACTATACTATTCAAAGCGGTAAAAATGCTGAACGGAACTGTGGTGTATTCAAGAATATAGATAGATATATTTGTCACAACACATCGTCAAAATTACCCGAATGGAAAATACTGCGAAAACTGCAGATCACTATCACAGATCCGTATATTGACTGTATAAACGGTTAATAATAAGTATCTAGTAACTTTAAGAACTTTCTGGGTCCCTTAAAAAGCATTTATAACGTATTAGGAAAGTCAGGTACCAGAAACTAGACAAAAAAACGGAGTATTGTTCGATTATTTGATTTTTGCTTGCATGAGGAGCTGGCACAAGGCTCGATTCAGTAAGTTGTGCATAAGAAACTAAAACCTTTGTATATACTAGTACTGTCCTAGTTGGGTAGAGTTTCCATTTGTATACCATGAAGCTTTAATTCTTTATATGCCGACTGCTAAAAGCCGGGCTTATAATAAAACCAAAAATTATGTTGTAGTACCAAGGAAATATTCAGTTGATAAAGTATAAATGCAATTGAACAGTGCGTTGTTTGTCTGACGAGGGTGAGGATTCTTATAGTACCGAGTACCGAGTAGTGAGTTCCCGTTCATTTAATAGGAACGTAATAAACACCTTTTAGAAGCGAAATTAAATTTACGCGCAGCCAAAATAGCAGATTCATGGAAGCGACAATGTTATGCCTGCCGGAGACAGGTCACAAGTAATGCGTCAAAACCTATTCACAGTTTTGATTGAATAATCCCATTCTGTGGCGAAACAATTTTTCGCGAGAAAATATTAGTTGGCCATGTGCGACTGAAATAATATAATGATATATTGCCAAACGACAAAGCTACGATTGATGTCGTGCCTATAAGTGGAAAATTATAGGAATATTCAAGGAGAGTTCGTTCAATTCAAAGCATTCAAGACCCGTGAGGGCGGTGTTTAATTTTGGCGTTTTGCCGCTAGCCGTCCAACTGAAGCACAATAAAATGAATTCGGGCTTATTTCCGAGTGCCTTCTTTGAGTTTAAACTTAGAAAAACGTTAATCGATAAAATAATTTTCAAAGGAGACCCGAATTTCTGGTAGCTAATGTGTGTATTGTATGACATGAAATGGTGAATTATACTATTTTTATTATTCAAAGAAGAGATAATACCGAGAATTATCGGCAACTTGAGCAATTTGTCACAAGAACTATAGAACTTAACCCGAGTGGAAAATGGTGTTTCAAACAACTTCTTGCAAAATACTATTTTGCGAGTTCCGCAAACTATATATAGATCCCATGAAACAGTAATCACTACTCACTATTCAATATCTAAAAACTGTTAGAACTGTCAGGATCACTGAAAAGCATTAAAAATGTATTACGAAAGTCAGGTACCAGAAGCCATTTGTATTGTTCAATTCTTGGCCCATTTTACTTGAAACTTGGCTCAAGGTTCGATTTTAAGTCTATTTTAGTTGTGCATGAGATATTTTGTATACTCACAGTTTGAAAACAGAAGGCACTTAGGAAGTGAAAATGCTAATGCGGAGAGTGTAGTGATTTATTTGAACATTGCCCATATGTTCAATTGTGGAATTTTGCGTAAAGTTGCCGATGAAAGGATAATGCGGAACTTTTGTGTATATTTTAAAATGTCCGAACGAACATTTTTGAGTGTTTATATTCTTGCCTAGAATTCAGAGCAATGGTCGTTCGGCATCTAAATTATCTTATTCAATGAAAGTAAAACATGAGAGTTCACTTTTTTGTTTGACCGCCAGCTCTCTTAGCTTGCTCTCTCATCAAGTTGTATAAGTCCATAGTTTTGTTTCTTTGTTGTGTGAATCTTGTGAAATCTCTTCGACTCTCGTCCTCGTTTGACCACGCGCATGTTACATGTGTATTGTCTCCTTGTCATAAGACTATTACACGACAGTAATCGCATATAAGATTAGATAGCAATGATCTGATTCTATTCGGGTAGATAGATAAACATCACAAACTGAGTTACTTTGTTTGAGATGGGACAAAACTCAGCACGTACGGTGAGCTTGCCCGCAGAGACACGCAACATACATCTCTCGTTCGGGAAGCTAACTGAAATATATTCTTCAAAATATCGCTGAACTTCACTCAGTTTGTCGGGTATGAGGCTAGTCGCATGTTTAGCCGACTCAGTTATTGCCCTCACTCAGGTGTATAAGATCTACTCGAGGAATGGAACCCAGTTATTGCCCTCACTCAGGTGTATAAGATCTACCCGAGGAATGGAGGAAGGGCAAGAGTTTCCAGCTATGCCCGGCTGGTGCCGCACTGATAACTGAAGAAAACGCGGGCGTTCAAGTCGATTAAAATCGAGCCACACAAAAATGTCGCACTGGAAACATGAGTTAAGTTTTTGCCGACTAAACTCATTTGTGCAAAATCTAAGCTTACTTTGTGTAAAATGGAGACTGAACTGACAAGAAGAGGGCGTAGTTGTTCAGAGTACGAAGGATAGGATTATATCTGTATGCTTTGATCGTCACAGTATTCCCCCTAGCCGTAGCGTAGGATACGGCAGATGGTTTCATGGCTTGAAACAAAAAACATTTGCAGAAGAGCTCTGGTTAGAACACGATAGTTCGATCGTGCTAGTGGAATAATAATTCATATTTATTTAGCGTTTTCATAACCAAACCAGGAAAGATGTGATTTTTGCAAAGGAGAAGATCAGTTGACAATATATGAATGCAATACGAATGGTAGTGCGCTGTTTTGTTGTGATTGCAGTTCATTGGCAATTCCTCGTGGAGTTAATTTGGGATGTGATAAACTGCCTTCTAAACGCAAAATAAAACATAGGCTAATAGCACGAACAGCACGGGATACGTAGGGTAAACAATGTTATTGTCTGCCGTCGACCTGCCACAAGTCGAATACACCCAAACATATTCACGACACGCCTTCAATTAGCAACGAAACAAGTACGTTAGAATTCCCGTTTATATAACTCGTGATTAATGTGCAATTACTCTAAAAGGATAAAGTATACCACCGAATCAAACGTTGAAAATAAGCTCTTGTTGAAACGTGTTTTCAAAACCACGTGAAAAGCTCTATCTTATATATCTTATATCAAGGCCTTGTCAATATTCTGAATGGGACGGGCATTTTCCTGGTCAGCTGTTCAACACCTGACTGTATAGTTTTCAACACGGAACTAGTCAGAACCCGCAGTCTTTTGTTACCAGTTCTAAAACAGCATAACAATGTCTCCGACGGGAATTGTTAAACAATGGATAGTGAAGATAATGAGAACGTTGAGGCCTAAAGAACTTGGGGAAACTGTTTTAAGTGTTGCTCCTAGTAGTTGTGACAGAGTTTGGGGTTATGGGTACAATGCACGTTTTAACGGAAATTGCTTGTGGCACATCATAATGTGACTTGAAGCACTTTTAGGAAGGCATGCCTTTCACTACAGGAATATCTCAGTGCTACGTTGAAGATAGACGACACATAGATGGTTGGTTAAGGACAAACTGACCTGAGATATTTACATATAGAGATATGTCTTATCATTGAGGAATAAAATTCTATGCGGAAAAACCTGACTGAGTAATGCGGAACAAGTAACAGGCTTTCAGGAAACAGGTAAAATATCATCGCTGGTGGATTTACTGAGTGCTACTGAAATCCCCTAAACCGCGAACGCTAATGTGCAATTAGGTCAAGTTCCAAATTCAAAGTTTCATACTTCCGGTATTAGATCAGAGCAATCTCGTATTCTCTCGCCCCATTCTCCCTCTCGCATGTCCGCGCGTTTCAGTTAATTTTATAACGCTTGGCGGATTACGGAGGGATAGGAGAGGACTACTCGTAGTCTTGATAGACTATTCTGCAAAACAGCTCCTTTCTTTGCACAAAAGACCGAAAATCGGGGTCTCGAGCGAGTTTTTGCGCACGGTTGAAAGTGGGAGATTATCGAAAGGAGGATCCTCTCTCCCCACTCCCCCTTTCCCCCGGCCGCGCGGCTTCTTTCTCTCCCCAATCTCGCACTTTTCGACCGCGCGCCAAAACTTGCTTGGGACCCCAAGTTTCTGTCTATTTGACAAATAGAGGGGTTGTTTGCAGCCTTTGATAGACGAACTAAACCATTTATTTTGTGCAGACGTTCCATTCGTCTTCAGTACGTCCTTATAGATATACGAGACGAATAAAAAGAGCAACTATTTGACGACATAAAAATCTTTGTCCAAAGTATTCCAGACGAATTAAAGACGCTCTTTTTTAGTCTACTCCAAAATGGAGTAATCCTCTTTACATTAATACAGTTGTGTCAATTTATAATTGCACTAAAATGTTTACGGATATATCTATTCGCCAAAGTATTCCAACGCACATTTTGCCAAATTGTAAAACCTTATTATAAAATCGTAAAAACACGGAGGTCCGAGTCGAAATGTTTGTTATTAATTAGAGCATTTTCCTTCAATAATTCTTCCCTTTTAACATATTTTTTATAATAAGCGTCCACGGTGCTTATTTAGCTGGAGAAAACTGCTTTCAGTCTTTACAGTAGCTTATCTGCTCGGTAATAACGATGTTGGCTGTATTCGACCTCATTCAGAGCAAACAGATTTGAAATATTGTAATACTTGCACGCGCTTTTTAAGATCCTCGCACAACTCACCGAGTTCACTGTGTTGGAGTGATTTTGCTGCCTGCTGTTGTCTTTAAAATGTTTAATTTCATTGCAACTTTTTTCATCAAAGTGTACAACTTATTACTCTTATCTTCCCTTTCATTACCCGGCTGTTGTGAGCGCCAACTTCCGCCGATTTCTTCATTGACTTTACAAACAAACACGCACTCAACAGACTCAACAGTTCGTAAATATTAATGGATCTTCTTCCACCTTGCGCGACCTGAAGGTTGGTGTACCTCAAGGCTCCGTTTTAGGACCTCTGCTGTACCTGATGTACACTTCTCCAATATCCGATATCATCAGCAAGTACAACCTTAACTACCACCTGTATGCTGATGATACACAATTATATTTGTCTTTCAAAATCAGTGATATTACAGCAACAAGAGAACGTGTAGAGGGCTGTGTAGCTGAAATTCGTGACTGGATGGTGCTGAATGGGCTGAAACTAAATCAAGAG
>JANUFV010067438.1:0-10881 GCA_024757865.1 Epizoanthus scotinus
TTTGTGTTCGCATTGGAGAGTAACCCGTATGTGGAATATGTGTACACAGTGATGAACAGTTTGCAGGGTAGGTTGAGCTTGTGTACGCCTTGGAGAGTAACCCGTATGTGGAATATGTGTACATATTGATTTGCAGGGTAGGTTGAGTTTGTGTTCGCATTGGAGAGTAACCCTCTATGTGGAATATGTGTATACAGTGATGAGCAGCTTGCAGGGTAGGTTGAGTTAGTGTACACTTTGGAGAGTAACCCGTATGTGAAATACTGTTGCTCGGTATCCTTTTCCTTACCACTGCTCTTGTCTCATCCTATTAGTAGGTGTTGCTTAACCATTTCTATTTTCTCATTTGTAGGTGTTTTCATTTTCATTTCATTTGGATGTAACAAACGGATATCGTCGTTGTACAAGGAGAAGATGTGCTTCAGAAAGCACAGGGCCAACGCCACAGAAGACACTGCATTTTAATAAAACATTAAACTTGTAACTTTGTATCAGATCGATATGAATGGGTGGAGATTTGATAAAAAGACTTTCTTTCTAATTGGGAGTGCGACAATGAAATTGATCCCTAGAAACATTACCTAATTGTGTTTATTATAGATTTGAGTCATTGAACGAAACGCTTGTCATACCATTGGGAATTTTACCAGTTTAAATATTGCTTTGAAACAAAAGAACTGTGCTAAATATGCTGGAAAGGCAGTTAATAAATTTTCGTTATACTTTGTTTAACATGGAATAACCTGTTGTTATCTGTTTGCTGTTTAACCACATACTTTAACTGCTACTAAATACAATTTGAACACATTCTTAATAATAAATGTCAATAACTTTGCTTTTTTCAAGTCATTCCAAAAGCACCAAGAACATATTACTTAAATCCGAATGTGTTGTATTTGTGGCCTGTTGTATACCCGACTATGGAGAATACAAGTTACAAAGGACCACAAAAGCCTTTTGAAACCAACTGTTTTCCATCCGAAATAAGAGTTTTAAATCCACGAACTATAATTTTAGATATCTAAACAAAAACCTATACATTACAGTGAAGGAGATATATGTTGTTTTTGTCGTCCCCTAGCTACCTCCTGCTTTGCGCTCAATGGTGTATCCTCCTGTCCACAATGGAGTTTATATGCACGGCGTATACTGCGAACAGGAAACGTTAATTAGTCGTCTTGTGTTGTTGGTTGTCGCTTCATATTAACACGTGCTAAGGCGCAGAACCACCCCAGCGTTTGTAGAATGTGTTTGTATCTAAAACATATTCTAAATCAGTTTTTAAATCAATACCGTTCTTCAGTGTTTGTTAATATATATGGTATTGTTCTTGCTGTAGCTTTCTCATATTGTCCTCTTCAAGTGCGTTGTCTGTTGAAGCAGGAAAAAAATAACAAATTTACCCGGTTTATGATATTTCCAGTTTCTTTAGGGTTCAATCATCATTTCTAGAGTTCCGCTTGTGATTGATAATCTTGCTATAGTTGCTCTACAAGTTCCCAGCAAAACATGCACCTGTATTGAATTTGACTTGGAATTCAAAGTTTCAATATAATACCATAGACCAGAAGGGGTGGCAGACTAAAGTAACTACAAGATTGATTTAATCAACTGTAGAAGTTGATGTTATGCTCTTCGCCGTGAGGGTGGTAGGTTTGAGCTGACGTTTCGAGCGTTAGCCCTTCGTCAGAGCAAGACTCTCTTTTCCCCCTTTCTCTTCCCCATTCCTCGCGTGAGTTTGTTTTCTCCCGTACTGAACACAAATGACGTAACACGAAAATATAACAAAGAAATATAGAGTCACCCAGCCATAACCTAACACCTAACCGAACATTGACCGTGTTGAAGTCCTAATAAGATTTCCGTACATAAGGAAGAACCTGTATTGGTTCCCCCGCCGGCATTTTTTGGTGCCCAAAAAGTTACCAAGTGAGCCGCTCGCAGGCTATTGATAAACAATGCAATTGATGAACTAAAGATTAACATGAGGCTAGGGATAGCCTAATTCGTGCCTTGAACGGTATATACTTTGATCTGGTTTGTTTACTGGTTAGTTCGAGTTTTTAAGACGAGCGTTAATGTCAATCAGTTATTATAGTCTTGTCAAGGTTTAAGTTCAAGTTCGTCTGGCAAGTCTAAGTCAAGTATTGATTCAAATTTAAGTGCAACTTTGATTCAACTGATTAAGTTTTCAATGTAATAAGTTTGCTTGGTAGTTTGACTCAGAGTCCGTCTGAAGCAAAAGCCCCCGACGTCAAAAATAATTTGCGTGTGGACCCTGACTTATCGATCGCCACTTTGACAGCAACGATGTGTGTGAATTCTGTATGAAGCGAGGGCAAATAAGCAGGAAAAAGGCAACCAAGAACATCAATTTACCTAGTACTCGCACACAGTGACCCAATCTCGTGGTCTTTAAACCATTCAAATAATTATACTATAATATCTATAATATACTATAAAGCCTTGTTCGCGGGCTCATCAATCTTGTACCCAGAGCGACGTGACCCCGGCCATCGCATCGTGTCACAAAACGCATGCGCAGAACTTGGAATACAAAAAATAATAATTTGCCAATAACACACATTCCACAAGCAAAAGCAATCAAGGCAACGATACTTAAGCCGCATTGATTAATATCATTGTTTAAAGCTAGTAAATTATAAACAACTCACAAGTTCGTACAAGTCATGTTCATGTTGAGTCGTGGAACTTTCAGATAACCTTGAGTTTTGAAGAGAAACAGAGTTTGTTGTGTTAAATGAAATAGTTAACATTTTCGCGTTTGCCAAGTTTCACTGATCGAAACTTTGCCTTTGTTGTAACAAAACGCATACGCAGAACTTGCCCATAACACACATCCCACAAGCTAAAGCAATCACGGCAACGATGAGATATAACCCGTGGAAAACTATAGACTAAAGTATATGTTCTTAAAAAAAGTATTCTCGAAACACAGTCAAGGAGGTACATCATATCCGATCCCACAAGTAATGGAGCACAAAGTAAACTTAAATCGGAAGTATAGTTCCGCAAGCCAAAGCACATTTCGAACATAAAAAGACACGAACAGGAATCCTCAACTCGTACGCCTTCCGGCCCGAGTAGAACGCTTTTGTTTTGAGAGTTAGCTCTACCTTGGAGTGAAAGAACAATCTTTAGAACCATTAGAATCTTCAGTTAAAGGATGTTTGGCTTTCAAGTCTAGTGTGTCAATCAAAACCTGGTTGCTATGGTAACAAGAATTGCCGCAAATGCTGGCCAAAAAATATTAGAAGAGAAATTCGTTTGTGGTTAACATCTGTAATTTCCATCTATTATTATTGGAGTGATTCGTGTGCACCTATTTCTCAAATTTTACTTCTTTGTCGTATTATTTCTTATATGATTCGATTTTCTACATTTAGACTTGTCTACTACGATATGTGTTCCAAAACTTATTGCCAGTTGTAATTATTCCGACTTTGTCTGTGTCTTCTGCTGAAGGTGTTACTCTTGTTTTCAATCTGTTTTAGAATTGTACCAAAATAAGTTAAAACTATCAAGGATCAATAAACTCAGCTGATAAGAATGAAAACTAATTTAAGTCAAAAATTTCAAAACCTTACGCTTATAGTTCTGCTATTAGCTTAAAAGCACCCAATACATGTCCATTGTCTGTCCACTGTTAAGTGGCATGCACGGAAAGTGCCGCTCAAAGGTGCCATTAATAGTTAACGAGGCAAAACATTTAAGTGCACTCAAAATAGCGCTTTGCCAGAAGTACACAAATAGTTTATTGTCTGAAATTGATAAATGAAATGATCCAACCAAAACGTCTCTACACTCAAAATATCCTCAAGAAATACATAAAATTTATTGTCCTTGTTTTTGTTATATTTCTTTGGAACTTTAATACGAAGATATATTTGCCAAGCTGTCATAAAAGGTAGTAATTTAATTCGTTATTGTCTTTGTTTACACCTGTTCGGTTAAATAAATCGATCAGTTTTTGAACATTAAATCAAACTATTAACCATGTTTTCCTTTATGATCGGTAATAATTGAGCTTTTTCCTCTTCAAACGACGGCAGTTTCTGTTTCGGTCTTGGTTTATGCTGAAACGGTGCATTCAAGAGAATTCAACTCTAAATGACCAAATCAAGATTAATTTCGTTTATTGCAAATTACATACGTTAACGCCTATATTTATTTGTGTAAAACAATGTATTTGCATTTGATGGTTCTGACTTTATTGCTTTTGTGCGGCGTAATAACACAAAAAGGAAGTCAAAGCGGTGTAGATCATTAAAGCAAAGAAGCTCGACAATTTGTGAAAGCTGAAATCGTGCCTCGATCGTCTTTAGGTACTGGATTTGGATTCAATGTTAGGTTATTATTATTTATATATTATTATTAAGAGCTGAATGCATAGATAGCCACATTCAACTAGGTCAGCTATTGAACAAGAACTCGATTAATTGTATATTTTCTTTTTGTTGTTGATTCTCAAGAAATATTTCATTTTATAGTAATAGAATGAACTCACAAGTTATCAAATAGACTCGAACTTAGCTGTAAAGGCAATATTATGTAACTTAAAAGACTTGTTGTTTAACAACGTTCCTATTTCATAAACAATGACCATTTATATGAATCTTCTAGAAGATTGTATTATTTCGTACACTAGTCGAATACACATAGTGAACATTATATCATACTTTTGCTATATTCTTTCTTCAGAATATCTTGTGTTATTTTATTTCTATATATCAAATAATTCCATTTTATTTGTATCGTACTCACTATTTCGCAGAAGCAAATGCACTGCCTTGGATTCTGAAATATAGCAATGTAACACAAAACTAAAATAATCGCTTCAAAGCACAGCGCGAGGTCTGTGAAAATTTACATTGACTGCCTATCGTTTCTCTACCAGATACGCAGGTTACAGACAGACGCGTAAGAATGTTTGAAAAAGCAAAGCTACTCCTTGTAGTGTTAGCCTGCAGCGCGTGTCTGTCGTTCGCTCAAGGTAAGTGTTTGAAGCAAGACGAGGGGTGTCAAGTGAAATAAAATAAGCATGTTTCTGTGAAGCAGCCGAACTGGAGTATTATAGTTACTACGCAACAAAATTTTATTTTTATGAACTATGCTAGTGTTTGTTGAAGATTTTTCATAGGTTGATAATTAGAAATTTTATATAATTATAAATATTACAGTTTTTAATCAAATGAGGCAAAGTTGTCACCAGCTGTAATTCGGACAATGATTAAAAATGATTGAATATGATTAAATCAAGAAGCGGGATCACAGCATTGTAATGAGATGTTAGATCAAAATTATATACACAATAGAGCTTAATTACGGAATATTGGATACCAAACGATTTTCGTTACTGACAAAGAAGTCGCATAATAATTGTTTTAAAAGTCATCACTTCAATAAAATGAAGTTGCAGCACTAGTTGATAGCTTTAACTATCAATTGGTTATGGCATTTAAAAATGTGTTTCGTATCTCTTCAGTGGTTGAAGATGATAATTATTTAGTTTACTATCAAAGGTTGTCCTTATGAGCGATGTAAGCACTGATGTTAGGACTTGTCGGTCAAATAAAAGTCCTTGCAAGCTACGTAGGACATCTCAATATTAACTATTCTTATAAAATGCTGTACGTTACGCAAACGAGAATGAAAAATGTTTTTGAATGAGATACCGCTGTTCATACTAGTCGTGTTGCGCTGTGACATGCAATAATCAATACAAAATGATTGTACATGATGTGTATAGTTAAAAGAAATAGAAAAGTTATTGAGAGATGACCAAAATCTACTAGCTGTCCTCAGAGCTAATGCAAAGACTTGTGGACACTGATCCTTTTTCTGTTGCAGCACCCCAATTATGAACCTATTACCAAATTGCATGGGTACAACTACAGATGTATTGACTGTCTGACGCAATTTAAAAAGGCATTAGATTATTATTATTTTAATATCTTTATTTGTTAGTATTATATCTGTTTGTATTTTTATTTGTAAGATGATCTATTATTAATAATAATGTTATTATTATTATCACGATATTATCAAATTGTAATATTTCTGGACCTCCCTGAAAATCACTCGGGTGAGAGGAGCATCCAGGTGAAGGATTATTATTATTATTATTATTATTTTGTTTTTGTTTTTGTTTTGTTTACAATTTTTTTTCTTTCTTTGACCAAAGGTTATACTCGATACCTTAGCTAATATTATTTATTAATTATCCATGATTTACAAGTAATTATTATTTCATATGTTGAATATTTTCTGACTTATCTATCTACCCTCATATCTGCTGACTGCCAGCATAACATGACATCACAAGTCACGTGACACAAGATGGGACTATACGATTTTGATTTTAGAACGGCAAAATTATAACTTGAGTTATAATTAAGGATTGATATGGTATTTTCTTACGTCCCCTAAAACTAACTAGAGCATTAGTTTGATAAACCTATTTATTTCTTGTGTTCTTTAGTAAAAAATAGCTTAAAAAATTTTATGGATTAGAAATGTAGTATTTGCATTAATTATGACATGGCCGAGGAACGACAATTTTTGTTTATTACACAGCACAATTATGCAAAAACAAGTCGTCTGAAGTAATGCCTCTACTGTGCAAGGAATACTTGAAAATGTCTGAGGAAGGTGTTATCGTCAACTGCAACGCACACTCTACAAGGCAGTCGTGTATGTCACGTTGCGGTATGCCAATGGCACGACAAGCACCTTCATTGGCGGTTGGATGCTACTGCGATCAATGGTGTGCGTTGCTGGGTGACTGTTGCATTGATTACTCCCTCTGGTACGTAAACTAGGGTTAAACAGAGGGAGGTTATACTACTGTAATGAGTGGTACACGTTGCTGGGTGACTGTTGCATTGATTCCAGCCTCTGGTACGAGATTAAACGAGGGTTAAACATTATAAAGCTACAAACCGTTTTATTTTGACATAAACATTGTATTGAAAATAGTTTCATATCAACAAACTCGAAAATCAAATACAGTAAAATGGGCCCTTAAAATAGGTTTCTCTATATGACATGTGTAAGGTGTTAACATTTTTATATAAACAGTACTGAATTCTAAGCACAATCATTAAAATGAGTTTTAAAATAGCCAATTGAGAATACTTACAGCACTGCTGTAATGGATTTAGTCTGATGCTATCCTTCATACTTATCTTAATGTACAACTAAGCTGAGTGGCACGACACTGGCCGTAGGTATAACATTTCGCTTGGCTATTATTAGAAGTTCTTTCAAATTTTAGCCTGACTTTCTTCATTTTACTGATTGTTTGACATGACTATTAATAGTGGAAAACGACAATTTAAACATTGTTCTGTTCGTTAAATAAGCTAAGATTTAAAGATAAAAGATCTCTTGATGCTCTTTCTTGTAACAATTATTAAAAAAATATTGATTATGAATGTTGTGGCATTTAGAGTTCAGTAGAAATGTTGCAAACATTGGTGTATATAAATAATAGTTTTTTCTCTAATTTACCTAGGTGCAATATTTCTCAAGCTTTTAGAATGGGAACTTACTGCTTCGCTTCTGAAAGTTATAATGAAACAGCTGAAGGATTTGAAGGTTACGTCATGGTGAGAGGATGTCCTAGCACATGGCGGGACATTGCAACTAAAGAAATGTGTCTTAACCAGAATTCAACCGATCCTTTGAGCCGCCTTCCAGTTTATGACTACAACACAGCGATAACTTTCAGCAACGTATACTGCGCTGTCTGTAACGAGGCAAAAAACTTCACCTATTGGCAAATAGCATTCAACTTTCAGAATACGACTGAAAAGGAAATAGCAAAGAACACATCCATAGCTACCTTGCTGAAACAACGGCAAAAGTGGTTCATTAAACCTTATCCAACCGATTCAGTACAGTCCTGTGTACCAACTCCTCTGAATGTACCTGAAAGTGACGCCGAAGCTTTGGTGAACACGAGCTCTGGACTCTGGTTGTTGTGCAAAGCATATTCGATGCCCGTGTATACATGGAGTGGCAATGAAAAATTGAAAAACCCACACTGTGGATTGTTACTGTATACAGCAGTCCCCGAGTTTAGCTGCACCATGCACATTTCAATTTCTAAACATCCTATCATCAATCCACCTGCTTCTTTTTCACTTTTATTTTCATTCCAAATTACTACTGATTGCAAAGCCAGAGAAGTTTATGATCCGTTCCAGAACCGTTGTAGACAAGTCATTGCCAATCAATATGGCGTTGATGTTACCAGTGCACGTGAAATAAATGGCTCCGTGTGTGTCGAAAATGAGATTTACACGCCTTTGGAGTATATCATGTATGAAAATGGATCCATTTATATTACTGATCAGAGGAAGATTTATAATAAGCAAGGTTACAAGCAAATCAATGACAGCATTATATTATGTTTTAATTCCACCTCACAAAACCCTCAAAACAACAGATTACCTTCTCTCCTAACCTTGACGGGATCCATTGTGTCTGTGGCAGGTCTGCTGTGTTTCCTGGCAACACGCTTCTTGTTTCGAGAGCTACGCTCGCTATATGGGAAAATGTTAATGAGCCTGTCATGCGCAGTGCTGGTTTTTCAGGTTCTGTTTCTTTTTACTGGTCAAACAAACAATGCAGTGGAATGTGACCTCATCACGGGATTTCTACACTACACGTTGCTTGCAATGTTTGCGTGGATGAGTGTCATAGCATATGACGTCAGCAAAACGTTTACTGTAAAAGGTGGGTCATTTAGCAATTAGGATTTAGCGTCTGATACTTCAAAATATTTCTCATCCTCTCATCAAGGAATAGATGCTCACAGCTTGGAGGTTAGTTTAGCTCTGAGGCCTTTTACCTCCAAGTCACTTGACAGATTGAACAATTAATCAACTAGCCACTTGATAAGTCTCAATGCTTAGATTCGCTAAAAGCTTTTACGTAACTAATAGTCATTCCAAAACTTAGAGCAATCCTTACAGAGCAAGACACCAAGTGAAAGTATCAACATCTGCTTCATAATCAATTGATTAAGACACAACAAAGACAATATATTTACCAAAATGATTTTTAAAGAGAACAGATCAGGGTGATCCCTACTCCTGGAATATATAACTTACTAACAAAACAAAACACAATTGATTAATAACCAAAGGGTAAGTGTAGAGCTAGACTTGAAAAAGACTGGTATTTGCTTATCTGGTATGCACCCAGCCTACATAGAATTTGAGATGACATCCACAAGCTACCTACACTGAAGATATGTGTTGAGGTTTTGCAGAGAGCAACTTCTAATATCTACAAGAATTACACTGTTACACTGTTCAGTAGCTGTATACCCTATATTATAAATATGATACGGATGTGATGACGTTGACGAGGATAGAGCGATGAAAATAAGGTTGTAATAGAGACATTAGGTGTTAGATTGCCAGTTATTTTCACTTCTACCTCCATCCAATAAATACCTCTTATTAGCCGAGTGCAACGTCCGCACGGTAAGTTATGGATTGAATTTTTTCCTCCCTTATATAGCCCAAGAGCGAAGCTCGTGGGCCATGAAAAAGAGAAGGAAAAAACAAGATCCATAACTTACCGTACGGATCGAGCAAACGAGACTAGTAAGATATTTTTTATATGGCGTTTTTTTTTAATTTGGAGCAACTGAGGGCGTGTAAACACATGAAAACATAAACAAATGACAGCCGTTCACGAGTGAGAGGTCTGTACGGCAACTTACAGACCTGAAATTGACCAATCACAGCGCGCGAAGTTAACTAGCCATATATTAATGTACATTATCTATACTAACTTATTCTTATGTAGATCATGGGAGCACGTTATCTCCAATCTTAGAAATATCTGTAGGGGATTTATCAGACCTTCTCTTTCAGGTTTGAGCTCGGTTGCAAGTGAGTGTGAACAGGAACAGGAGAATAAGCTGTTTGGTTTGTATTGCTTGTACGCGTGGGGAGTACCGGCGGCCGCGACCACTCTCTGTGTCATTGTACATTTCAGTAAAGCTGTTGACATCGGCTATGGTAAGTAATTATAAGGGAATTTTGGAAATGCGTGTGGTCATTTGCATCGGACTGCCGAGCTGTCAAGAGCCCTACGCATGTTGGCGTGACCCTGTCTTCAATGCCGTGAGATTTGGAGTTTGTTTGAATCTGGATTTCTGTCTTTGATCCTTTGTAGTCAGGGTTAGGGATATGGTTGGCCTAATTATAGATTAAATTTTGATTGATTGATCTATGGTTAAGTATGCATTGTTAAATATTTATGATTCAAAAGCATTCAAAAGCGGTTAGTAAGAAAGCAGTCGTATACGATTAGTAAGAAACCGGTTCTTACCACCGTGGAAGCTAGCGCGGTTTCGTTGTCAAATAATTGTTTTTATTTGCCTTGAGCTAATATAGTTACTTTAATTTGGTTTCCTGCTATTAAGTCATTGATCCTTGCATTCTGTGTACGATCAGAGACAAGGACAAGCGAATGTATTATTATGTGTCCTAATTGTGCCGTGCGTACTGTACCTCCGTACCGAGCGGTACCTTGCTGCCCTTTAACGCAGTCCTTTAAACAAATATCCTTAATTCAAATCATATTTACCTCATACAGGATCAGATGAGAAGCGAGAGTACTGTTACCTCTCTCCGACTGGCCGTATCTACGGTACCGCCATACCGATAGCAATTGTTTTGGTGTTTAATTTTGTGGCACTTACTCGCACAGTTATTGCAGTCAGACAAGTGCAACGGGTACGTGTCTTGCTAGATGTAAATATTCATTCATTCATTCATTCATTCATTCATTCATTCATTCATTCATTCATTCATTCATTCATTCATTCATTCATTC
>JANUFV010067771.1:0-18154 GCA_024757865.1 Epizoanthus scotinus
TTTTAACGGTCATTTATATTCTGCGGAAATCTCAATTTTGAAAACTTGATCCATTACAACGTGAACGGTAACCTAAAGTAAGCACAATTAAAATTTGTTTCAGAAATCATTATTTTTATCTTAACTGTTATCATTTTGGTGCAAACAAAACATGTCAAATTTTTACTAAAACAATTATACAACTTACTTTTGTTATATATTAGTGGTCCACTTGGCATGGCTTAATTAGTAATATAACACTCAAGTTCGTTGTATAACTGTTAAATAGTACAGGGCGTGTTTCTACAGCCATGTGTACAGCCGTGAGAACAGTTTACAAGAGATTTCTAGCTAGCTACACTACTGCAGAAGTCCTGATTGTGTTGCTGTTACATGGCTTTGTACACATTTCTGTCTAGTGTATTGGACTAAGCTTGTTTACAATTTTCTAAACAATCTTTAGGCCTCTTTATGTAGCGAAATGCGACACTTTATGAGGACCTACAAGGCCCTTGGGGGGTGGGGGTTGCACTAATACATGTACTAGTCACACCGACCGGCATGCTTTCTCAACACGGAGGTTGATTTTGTTGTTATTGTGTGTATCTATTATATACAATTCATGGATGGCAAAGTGACGTTAAGCAACATCACATGTAGCTGCAGATACCATGTAGGACTTTATTTTCGCGGGAGTTTATTTTCGCGGGAGTTTATTTTCGCGGGAGTTTATTTTTGTTTTTTTCCGCAAAACAAATTCCATAAAATCAAAACCCACATTTTCCACTTTCAATTACTTACTATAGGAGCGTGAAAGGAAGTACAAAACAGGCGGTAACCCTAATTGTCCTGCACAGAGCAAAACTCGACGGTTTTACACACACGGAGTGTGATAATTAGCTTTTCGTCCCTACGAAAGATAGCCTTCAATGCAGCCTCTCTTATTTCTCTCGAAATATAGACAAATCTATTAAATTTGGCCATCTTCTTTTATTTCCTGTGACATCATTTTCCATCAAATCGCAAAAAAAAGTTCCCGTCAGAAAAGTTAGATTATCCCAAACATTTGCCCAATCACAAAAAAACAATTCCCGCAAAATGTATGTCGTACGCGGTATATTGTTCAGTGTGTAAACTGCATTGTAAACATGTGTTGTAAAGACAGCTGTTTTACTAACAATCTTGGTGACCAAGATGATAACATTTTCTTTAACCCCTACTGTTTGGACACAGTGCAAGACGTGAAATGGCTGACAGGAATTTTGTTCTTATGACAACGTTTCCGAACAAGGAACTATCTGACGAAAATCAAACTATCCAAGATGCAAACCTTCTCAATGCAGTCATCGTGCAACGATTCAAGTGATGTGAAGGCGGGTATAGTCACGTGATGCGACAGGCTCGGTATTTATTAGTGAACCATGGGAAGAATCGCGTTGCCCTTGACAACAGCCTGTGCAGCACCATGCAGTACAAATGGCGGTAGTTCTCAAAATGTATATCCTTAATTCGTGGCTTTCCGGACAACCTTGTCAAGGTTGGTCCTCAAAAGTTGACTCTCTGAAAAGTTGCAACCAAGAAATTATTTCGTTGGCACTAATGAGAAAACTAAAATAATTTGAAATTCTATAGACATTACATTACCTAAATAATGGGTCAAGACAAATTGAAAACCAAGTCAAACTTGGTGACCAGCAAAGATTTTGGTTTCTCAACTTAAAAACTGAAAAGAAAAAAACATTGAAATACCAATAACAACTGAAGATTTTTTGT
The DNA here is from genome assembly GCA_024757865.1 of Epizoanthus scotinus. NCBI lineage: Eukaryota > Metazoa > Cnidaria > Anthozoa > Zoantharia > Epizoanthidae > Epizoanthus > Epizoanthus scotinus. Next base: position 1,753 of record JANUFV010067771.1, read on the forward strand.
TTCTCAACTTAAAATCTAGAGAGAAAATACTGAAATGTTTTGAAATGCCATACAAAATTAGATAATTTTAATTACTTATATATTTTTTTCACGTTGCGTTCAAGACCTGCCTGCTTAAATAAATCAGTATTATATATGTTCTTTCAAACTTTCTTAGTTTCCTCGTGAGATCTGATTGCGAAATTAATTGGCGAGGATAATTTGCAGTCTCGAAATCGTTCTTAGTTGTTAACGTTATTGAAAGTACCCAAGTAGTCAAGTGAGTTCTTGTTCATGGCTGTCCATAAAAGTTCACTTTATTTTTAAACTTATATTTGATCGTAATGATACTAAGCAACGGGTTTTGTCTCAACCGAAGTGAAAGGCAGGCCTAGAAGGACGTATTTGGGAAGTACATCTCGAGCGCATGGTCGCGAATGGCCTGAGACAGAAGAAGATGGAAGAAAGAACCTACTGATAACTGATATAGGCGGTTACCACTTGCGTTGTATTAGAAGAGAAACAAACAATTTGTAAACAGCCTAATAAACGTTCGAAAAACTACATCCAAAATTATGAATTTTAGTGAGTGACAATTGTACTTTAACAAACAAATTATACAGTGTAGTTGAGTGTTGTGCAAATAGTAATGAGGGGGCGTTGTGGATTTGCATTTCATGGTATTATTTTTATCTATTTAAACAACTTGTTACCACATTGTGCATATGCAGAGCAAGAAAAATGTCTACATTGCTGCACAGACTTTCCTCGCAGGACTAATCGCAATTTTCTTCCTATGGGCCTGGTGCGGAAATAAGTTTGGCGATGAAGATGTTAGATCAGGGTTGGGTGACTGTGTATATTTCTCTGTTAGATTTTCGAGTGTGACATCATCTGTGTGCCGTACATGGGGAAACAACCTGGAAAGCTCAGCGCATTCACCATTTAATATGATACTTGTGAATTGAACAGAAATTACGCCGGAGTTTGCTTAATTCTTCCGTGACTTGACTGGGGCAATGCATTTCGATAGCAATTAGTTTTATGTAAGTTCCACGTGCTTAATCATCTATGTAGTCCTTTATTCTTGGTTTCCATTCCACACAAAAAGTATGATCATATTTTTATTGCGATCATTTATTACTTTAGGTTCATCAGCAACAATAGATTTGAGCCCGTGTACAATTTGCAGACAAGTCAGTTGTGTTTTATGATCTTACTGCAAGAATTGCGTTGTTTTTCAGTTCGTTTGTTTATTTCAATTCCCACAAAGCTCTTCCGAGGTATCTCAAATCCACTGTCAGTTTGATTCCATCCTGTTTGTGCATTCGCCACCCGTCATGGCACAACAAACAAGTTATACTGTTTAAAAGCTAAGCTTACAGAGCTATCCAAAGTAATTGCGTTGAAAACTCCAAACATGCTTTGACCGCCTATTAGAATCCTATTAAGCGTATATGGATAATTTCAGTTCTCTGGTTACGTTAGCCATGTTCACTGCAGTGTGGAATACCGCTGGTATGTTAAGGCTTTTACAGGTTTGCTCACAAACATCCTTCATCTCGATTCGGTATGTGTTCGCAGTGAGTCTGGCTTCAGTTTTGCAAACCAAGTAATGCAGCGCAGCATTTTGACTGGCTGGTGTATTGGGAATCAGAATTTAATGGGGATAATCGTAAAGTTGAGAACAACCGTCCCATGAGTTTATGGCCTCAACTAGACACAGCTTGACAGTACAGTTAGACACAACCTGGCAGTACAGTTTAAACACAACCTGACAGTACAGTTAGACACAGTCTGACAGTACAGTTAGGCACAACTAGGCAGTACAGTTAGACACAACCTGGCAGTACAGTTAGACACAACCAGGCAGTACAGTTAAACACAACCTGGTAGTACAGTTTTTACCTGGCAGTACAGTTAGACACAACCTGGCAGTACAGTTAGACACAACCTGGCAGTACAGTTAGACACAACCAGGCAGTACAGTTAGACACAACGAGGCAGTACAGTTAGACACAACCTGGCAGTACAGTTAGACACAACCTGGCAGTACAGTTGACACAGCCTGGCAGTACAGTTAGACACAACCTGGCAGTACCGTTAGACACAACCTGGCAGTACAGTTAGAAACAACCTGGCAGTACCGTTAGACACAGCCTGGCAGTACAGTTAGACACAACCTGGCAGTACAGTTAGACACAACCTGGCAGTACAGTTAGACACAACCAGGCAGTACAGTTAGACACAACCAGGCAGTACAGTTAGACACAACCTGGCAGTACAGTTAGACACAACCAGGCAGTACAGTTAGACACAACCTGGCAGTACAGTTAGGCACAGCCTGACAGTACAGTTAGACACAACCTGGCAGTACAGTTAGACACAACCTGGCAGTACAGTTAGACACAGCCTGACAGTACAGTTAGACACAACCAGGCAGTACAGTTAGACACAACCTGGCAGTACAGTTAGACACAACCTGGCAGTACAGTTAGACACGCCCTGGCAGTACAGTTAGACACAGCCTGGCAGTACAGTTAGACACGGCCTGACAGTACAGTTAGACACAGCCTGACAATACAGTTAGACACTACTTGACCGTAAAGTGAGACACGAACTGGCAGTACAGTTAGACACGGCCTGGCAGTACAGTTAGACACATCTGACAGTACAGTTAGACACACCTGCAGCTTGACAGTAGCGTTGACACTATTTAACAGTACAGTAAGACATGACCTGACAGTACAGTTAGACATGGCCTGATAGCACAGTTAGACACGGCCTGACAGTACAGTTAGACACACCTGCAGCTTGACAGTACAGTTAGACACACCTGCAGCTTGACAGTACAGTTAGACACACCTGCAGCTTGACAGTACAGTTGACACACCAGCAATACAGTTAAACAAAGCCTGACAGTACAGTTGGACACGGCTGAGAGTACAGTTAGACACGGCATGGCTGTACATCTAGACACGGTCTAACACTATAATTAGACACAGCCTGACAGTACAGTTAGACACTACTTAACACTACAGTACAGTAAGACGACCTGACAGTACAGTTAGACACTACTTAACCATAAAGTAAGACACGACCTGACAGTACAGTTAGATACAGTCTGACGGTACAGTTAGACACGGCCAGGCAGTACAGTTAGACACAACCTGGCAGTACAGTTAGACACAACCTGGCAGTACAGTTAGACACAACCTGGCAGTACAGTTAGACACAGCTGGCAGTATAGTTAGACACAGCCTGACAGTACAGTTAGACACAACCAGGCAGTACAGTTAGACACAACCTGGCCGTACAGTTAGACACAACTGGCAGTACAGTTAGACACAGCCTGGCAGTACAGTTAAACACAACCTGGCCGTACAGTTAGACACAACCTGACAGTACAGTTAGACTGACTACATTTAAACACATCCTGACAGTACAGTTAGACACGCCGGTCTCGATGGTACAGTTAGACACAGCCTGACGGTACAGCTAAACACTACCTGACAGTACAGTTAGACACGTCTCAGTAGTACAGTTAGACACAGCCTGACGGTACAGTTAAACACTACCTAACAGTATAGTTAGACACGTCTCGATAGTACAGTTAGACACGGCCTGATGATACAGCTAAACACGACCTGACAGTGCATTTAAACAGTACCTGACAGTACAGTTAGACACGTCTCGATAGTACAGTTAGCCACAGCCTGACGGTACAGCTAAGCACGACCTGACAGTACAGTTAAACACTACCTGACAGTACAGTTAAACACTACCGGACAGTACAGTTAAACACTACCTGACAGTACAGTTAAACACTACCTGACAGTACAGTTAAACACTACCTGACAGTACAATTAAACACTACCTGACAGTACAGTTAAACACTACCGGACAGTACAATTAGACACTACATAAACTTACATAAGAAACACAAGAAACACAAACTACCGGCAAATGTCAAATGAATTAATTACCACAAAGCTATAGAGAGAGAAAGCACATTCAGATATATCGACGGACACAAACAAACAAACAATCAGACACTCTCAGAGAGAGGCAAACAGAAATGTGCTATTTGTTTGAAGTGGTAGAGGAATAACCCGCTAAACTGGTATTACAGAAACACTTACTCCCGTAAACCAAGTCACTGACTTTCTGACGCCATAATAATTATCATTCGAACAGCTCGTCTTCTCTAATCATATAATACCTTTTATTATCTTCGTCACCTCACATTAATTTACGATTGGCCATCTGACTTTACAGCTCTGTAACAGAGCCGTCCTTCCGCTTGGATTGGCGAACAACCAACCAAACGGGTAACAGTTCACAGAGATTAGATTGGAAAGTCGCGATAAATCTAAAATGACTGATTGCAGGAACTCACTATCGTCATTTTGCTGTCAAACGGCTTGCATGTTACTTCCTAGACTATTTATTTCACAATTAGTTTTCTAAAAAGCTTTTAGCAAACTTATGTAAACTATAACTGCGCCGCAAAATATTTTTGTTTCAATTTTTCGCTCACAAGTCCGTATAGAATGTGATTTTTGGTCTAACTGAATGCCATTTTGGTTTCGCCCGTGTCGGATGTTGTCAATGTGACAGACAAACTTTCACAAAGCAAGGTCCGTTTGATTAATGTACTGTCTGAACTATAGCATCAGCCGAGATTTAATTATATATTTAGCTCCTTTGCATTATAAGATAAATTGTTGATAATCCTCTCGTGAGCGCCCAAGAGAGTCAATCAAAACGAAACACAGCGTTATTTTGGAAATAGTAACCAAGAAAAGTCCTGCAGTGGTTTATCGACTGTTCCATTCAAGTCGGCCTTGTGAGTTTGTGGTATACTTTAGCAATCTGGATTGTTGTTTAATTGCCTTTCAACAGTTACTACATTTTGATAAGGAAACTCTGTGCTGGCTTGTCAGTGGCAAAGCAGGAAAGTTATAGAGTAATGGCAGCGATTTATGGCAATTTACGGAGTATGTCATTTGACGCGACAGCTGTGATGCAAGAAGTCACCACACGAACCGGATTTCTTATCTGTTCTGTATTCTTTTCTAAGTCCCTATTTTTGTATCAAGCAGCGCCGCGATTTTTCTAATGGGATTTTTGATTGGAAAGTTTATAAACAATGACAAGTGCTCCACACAGAGAGCTTCATGCTTAGAAAAAATTCCCTTGAATTTGCTAGTCAGCGTTCCCAATTGACTGGCCTGCCTTGTCGGTGGGTTCTATATAATATTCTCCCTCAGATTTTCGTGCCATACTTTAGTGTCATTTCGTGGAGTATCTTGACATTGTTTGCCTGTTATTGTGTTCATATTATCCTTGATTGGTTGATTTAGGCCGTGGACCTGGAAAAATGAGAAAAAAACAATGTTAGGCTTAGAAAAAACTAAGAAAATACAGATATTGGTTGAAAACAGAAACTGTTTACCTGGGTTATATAGCGAATAACGGACTATGGTATTAGAATTAATATTTTGTGCTTTTATTTGGGCCCGAGGCGATGTTTGTCATGCCATTTACTGTATAATTCTCACATAATTTTATTATAATACACAGATATCCAGTTTCAATACTTCCAAAGTTTACCTCCATTCTCTTGCAGTTACTAGAGCCGTGAGAGAACATCCGATTTTTTAAAAAAAAACCCATAATACTTTTATTCCGTTATTTATAGAATCCATCCTGCAGGCCTTTCTTGTTTTAATGATTTGAAAGCTCGTAATACAAAGATGGCAGTGGAATATTTATTTCTAATGTGAGAGGAGGGAATGCTGTGGAGCCCCAAACTGTCGCTTAGTGACCGTTAACTATTGAAGGAGAAAAGCTCTTTTTGCATATGACTAGCTTGAACGTAGAGAAACTCGATCAAACACATTTAGCGGGGGCTAATTTCCTCTTTCATTTCATTTTGCGAGACCCAAAGGGAAAATTAATCAGGCTCGAGTTTGCCGGGAGAGGTGTGTTTGGTTGACATGGCTAGGCCAGGTGGTGGACTCGTGAAAGAAACATATGTTGTTTTTTATTCTGCAGCTGCACCGAAGCTTAGGTTTACCGGATAAAAGCGAGAAACTACATCGATTTCTAGTCGAAATTTTGCCTTTTCTACTCATTTTTTAAGCGCGTGACGTGCTCAACTTTTGCGAAAAATAGCATGGAATTCCCCCATAATAAAAACACGATAGAAAAACAGAGATTTCCCCCATTTCGACTTACTTGAAAATCGGCTTCGCGTTGGAACTGTATGGCGTTGAGTTTTAATCATATATGATGCTATACGTTGCCGCTTCTGGGGTACAATTTTCCTCCCCTCTTGCTGTTGCCTTGTGTTCTCTTGTGCCTCGATTGTACTATCTGTGAAGTACAGTAAAACTTTTAAAACTGTATTGAAAACTCGCCCCAGTAGCTTCCGGAACAGAAACCGTTCGGGCACACACTTACCTTGGTCTTGACCGGGCTCGATTCTCGTAGCTAGCGCTGCCTGCAAATGTGCGATGTATTTGATAGCTTCTTCGATAACCTGAATCTGTAAAACAAAAAATAATAAGTCTAAGTTTGGGTTTAAATTTCTACTACTAAGAAAGAAAGATTTAGTGTCACTTGGTGATCTCTACCAACCTTGGAAACACGCGGGTGAGTGGCGATTGACGGCACCAGTGATCGAAGGCGCGCGTACTCCAGTTTCTTGATTTTCCTTTGGTAGTCTTTAACACATTTCCTCAGCAACCTCGTGTGTAAATCTTGTGGCTGAGTGCTGTTCGCATTTCTGGAATCGGACATCGTGAATCTACGAGAAAGCAAACATTCGAGAAAAAGTTACGACAGGAAATAAATTTTGCCGGTGACTTGCGAGGCTCGAGCAGGTAAAATCTTACGGACTAGGCGCTTCTAAATATCTATAGAAGTGTATTTTGGGAGATTGCCTACCTCAAGTTTATGCTGAAATAATTTCTTCCCGTTCAAGTTTTCCTGGGGCACGTACAGTCGAAAGCTGTGGCTACTGTAGGCTATGGCAAGCAAGTGAGTGAAAACCTCTCTGGCGCTAACTATAAATTACCAATATTATTCAATTCAAACAATTACACAATGTATACAGGTGCAAGTAACAGGCGGGAATACAATGAGCTGTAAACATAACCGCAAGTAGCCAATGAGAAGACTGTATTTTGTGGTTAACAATTAAATGACCCCTTGGCTTATCCAATGGGCACGCGAGAAGGCGCAACAGCGAACCACTAACAAGACAGTTAATGAAGTGTGAGTAAGAAAGTTTCACTGTACGCTCTCCCGTATTTCTTGAGTGAAATTATGACAACTTACTTTTCTATATGAAGATATAAGGCTTCGTTTCTTTTAGCAGCAAAACACAAAGTTTTAGTGGATAGATAGATATTTCAAACGGCATTAAGAAAGTCATTTTTTTTGTTGATAATTCTTTGTTGAGATAAAGTCTGTAAAAGCGATTGTTCACTATCGCGTGTGTTCTTTTTTTGCATGCCATTTGAGAATTTCGTTCGTCTCTTAGTGCCGGGGTTTTCATAATTTTTGTTTTTGGAGTACGCGAGAGTTACTGCATAACCTCTAGGAGCTGATTCTCGGTTATTAACGTTCAATTAGAAAGCTCCAGTGAGAGTGAAGGACCGAGTTTCTCAACAGTTGTAGGGAAATTAATGTTTCATAAGATCCGCTCGTCCACGCCAAAGAGAGAAAGTCTAGTTATACAGCTGCAGTCGGTTTTGTTTTCTGTTATTAAGGAGTGCTTTAAAGCCTTTAAGATACAATGAAAGCCTTTTATAAGAGCTAAATTGCAAATTGGGGTTCTGATAGCTGCTCGGGATTTGAACTTGGCTTTGCCTTGAACTGTACGGAACGATTGGAAATATATGGGTTTTTTAATCATTTCGATATCGGAGCGATTTAACTGCTCATCGGGGCACGTGCTTGAAATGGTAAAATCGGTTCGCCAAGTAGACAGCTGTTCCGAAACTCATTCACCATTCAAAACTCAGCAACTGAGAAGAAAACATCGATTTAAGTTCTAGTACTTGCTGGTGGTTGTATTAAAGCTGAAACTTCGAGATATCATCTGTTGTGCGATAGAGCCACAACAAAGTACAGTTTGCCCTGAAGTCTCATCTCTCTTTTTACGCTTTTCGCCTCGCCCTTTAATTTTTGCAGCTTCCGTTTTCAGCCCGTAAATACTCATATTGCGAGTTCGTTATATTAAAATTATCGGGCTTTCAAAGAGCATTTGTCGGATGTTGTGATATAGAATAATGAGATTGCAGGTTAGGGAGATTTTTTTCTAAGACTGAATGAATTCTGTTTTGTAATCTTATTATATTAGTGTGGTTGAAGGAAACGTTAAAATGGTCTCAGTTTGGCAATCAACATAGATTGTTTGTATCAGTTTTAAATAAATATCGGTTTTAATTTTTTTTTTAGTTGATGGCTCCCAGATGCCCTTTTAACCGCATCTTTTAAACAAGAAGGCTGTATTTTTCTTTTGCGGTCAAGGTTTTTAAAGTTGTATTCGTACTTTGTACTTCTTAGCGTGAAGAATTCTATAAAATATATTAGCCTACCATTTTACGATTTGATATCGACATGCCTTTTGTTTATGCTATTTGAATTTAAAAAGCCACTTCTAAACTGTCGCTAATAATAGAAAACCGAAACACCGAAGAAAACAACTCAAAACCTGTTCCAAAGTACTTCAGTCACGGAGAGTGTATCGAAAATTGGCGAGTTGTGTGACTTTTGTTCTCATTAACACACCTCCCCATCATTTCAGAAACTTGTTCCCTAAAATTTCCAGAATTTTGTTTGGAATGCGACTCTACCTTGTCGCAAAGAGCAAGAGCCGAAAATGTGAACATCGCTGGGTTAAGAATATAGTTTTATTGTATGCAAATATATTCACTTATAGTCCTTTAATATTTCGCTCGTGGTTTAATATGGAGGTTATTTGTAGTGCAAATTGCTTTCTACTTTGTCTGCACCTGTTTCTAAACCTGTGAAAAATGTGTCATTTGAATGGACAAGTTCTGCAATTAAAAATACCAGGCCGGGTTGCTTGGTTGAAACGGTGATCAATATCTTGGTTTAACCGGAAGTGTACGTGGGATTGGAAAAGATTGCCTTGTTCCCGAGCTGCGTTACTCGAATCATATCGCTTTTTGCATCTGACGAGCACTTTAGTTAAATGCTAAGAAGGATTTTTAGTTTTCAATCACAAGTTTCCATGCGTTGAAAGGGTACAGCGTTCAAGAAATATTGCGAAATACGGTCACTATTTTTTTTCACGGAGTAAAAGTCGCCTTGTTAACAGTGCAATTGCAGCTTTGTGTGTGTTGTGTAAGCTGCAGTCGAACAAAGAAGTTGTTGGAAATTAAAAAAAGTGCTGTGGAGAGAAAATGCTTCAAATTAGCACATTACGAACTCGACGGAGGAGATAGAAATATAAGAAACGAAATATGGTTCATTTTAATTGCTAATTAAAATGTTAAATACAATGTTTTGACGCACTAAATCGATTTAAAAATTATTATAATATTCAACGAATATAATGATAATATATTTTATAATAACATATACGAAATATAATTGGAAGAGCTCAGTGCGCACTACAGTTGAATGGATATTCTAACTTGTCTAGCTTCACTACAACGCAGGGTTACAGGGTTGATCTAAAGTTTCATGTGAAATTCCCGAGTTGCCCACACAGATGAGTTGAACATACGATAAGCCACTAGCCTTCAATCATTTTGCTTTCAATTCTAAAATCTTTAACCAAACTCTTTTAATGGGTTCATTGTTTTCGAGAATAGTGTTGGCAATGTAGTAATTACAAGGCAATAAAGGGAACCCCAAATATTGAATATTTTTATAGCCTCCCCTGTGTTATGGCTACTAATCGCTTGTCTAAAAAAGATGCAAAGAAAACTGTTTTTGTCCGATATTTCGCTTCAGTATTATTCGTTTTGAAATATGCTTTTATCTCGTTATGATAATTAAAGGAGTCATGCAGCACTGAGAATTAAATTCTTTGAAACCTGCGAATTAAGAAACATTTCAGTAACTGGTCGCGAAGAAGGCCGAACAAAACGCCAGCGCGTGTCGTCTGTAACAAAGGAGGATACACAGACAATGGGAAGGGTTGTGTTGTTGGGGCTCTTTATCCGATCAGCTCCGCGTGTGGCTGTAAGTTAAACAAAGCCACAGCGCAGCCATTCAACATATCCCACCATTATTAAACTCTAGTGCCAAAAACTAACCCGATACTTAAGTAAATAAAGTATAGTTAGAATGAAATTTATATGAGGTTTAATTCATTAATTTTAATTTAATCAGTTTAGACTGGGTTAAATTGATTTTGGTCAGTGAACATAGTAACTTGCTTCAGGTTGGACAACAAAGGAACTAGCGAGCTAGCAACAGACAGCAATTTTAATTTAAAATTTTAACTCTAAAAAATGTTTATATTTTAAGTTTATCTTTCAATCTTCCGTGAACAGAAATCGCTTTGGCCATTTCTCATTTGCCATCGTATTTGTCAAGGCTTCCTCGGAGGTGTAAATATTATAAATAGGTGTATTTTTCAACAACTATAATGAAAAAACTAACAAACTATTGCGTCTTTGGGTGCTGTTTCAATATCAGTGATTCGTTATAGAAGTCCATTTATTTGTCTGAAAGTTATCTAATTTCTTAGCGTTTTTTGTACTTTGCAGTCTGATTACAGTCTGTTTTCCTTAAATAAACTATGAATACTGCTGTAATGAAACTTAAATGTCATGCACTTCGTACTCAGGCCACGAACTTGACGTTTCAGTCTAGACTGAAATCGGCCGCCTTGAATGTTTACAAGTTGGTTTGGAGATATGTTCGCCTGATAATTCAGGTGCTAAGATATACTATTAAGCTGTGCGATATCATACTACGAACTTTATTTTATTTTATTTTTTAAATGAATAAATAGAAAGATATAAGTTTCATTCTCTGCTCGAGGAGCAACGGAACTCTATCAGAAGCCAGGTGCCTGGGTCAGTTGGGATCTGTGTTTAAAATATTGAGAAAATTGAAAAATCTGTGAAAGTCAATGAGTAATGCATGTGAGACAAAAATTGTAGAATCACCAGAAAGTGATTTTACCGCTTAATTTCCCATTACTTTGCGGTTAACGTTTTATTGTAGGTTATATATAGAATATAAATAACAGAGTCCTTTTAGTGACAGTACAATGGATTTATTTAGTAATTGTTGTTGATAATGTGTAAAATGCGTTATCATAACCCAATTAATATTATTGATATTATTAGTATTTATTAGTCTTACTACTGTTGCGTTATTGTCATTCAATTCGAATTGTCTGCATTTTGATTGGTTAAGTAACCAGTACGTTACCCGCAAATCATTGTTTACTGCAGACAATAGTACGAGCATGCGCAGTACTGACAACTTTACTTTGCGGTTTCCTTTATATTGAACCTTGAAAACAAAGTCAGTGCATGCTTCCCGTACCGACTGCATGTGTTAGTAGGAAGATCTTCTTGAACAAACTCAAAACAGCTGAATGATACAAGCATTATTCGACACTGTTATCACAACATATCCTTATTGAGTCTGCCTTCGACGCATCGGTTAATAATCGACTGCCCACCACTGACAAATCACGATATGATTTTGCTTAACCTCAGCCACTGATTGCTAAATATTAGTCAACATTTTTATTTGTATGTATGATAATAATAATAATAATAATTGCGGTCCTCGATGCGTTTACATAGTTAAAATGCAAAGCAATTGATATGAATTGCTTTGACTTGAGTTGTAATGTGTAGTACATTGGATTTGTGAGGCTCTATTTAATAATTTTGTTAATTAAGTATCTTTAATCAGGCTTAACGAATACATGATAACAAATTAAAGGTAAGCGTGATGCGGTGCGAGCGAACGGACACTAGGTTCCGACGAGGCGAACCCCTCCGTTCATTCAATTGTTGATCCTCTTCCCCTCTCCAAACCTCACGCTACCCGATGTACATAAAGGAAGAGAAGGAGGAGGGGAGGGGGCCATTCCTAGGACTTATGTAGCATTTTTCATATCACTGAACGAGTGGCACAATAAACTCCAACATATAAACCTGTGATTCTGCATATAGCAGCCTTGAACTGATACAGATACAGATATATATACAGGTACTTCCCGTAGGGCTTTTCAGCTACCTGTTAACATGTAGTACCAGGGTTCAGCAGTTGAGGGACTTAGCCAGACCGCTGAATGCAGTTCACAATAATTCTATTCGACGAGTGCGTGGGTTCTTTTAAGTGCCCGATAGAATATTGAGAGACTAGACCAACGACTAACATCCATGTCCACGAGGGACGTCTGTGTGTCTCGCGTGCTACATCTGGGTCTCAATCGCCCGGCGGCACTTTTCCTTTGCTACTGGAAGTGAATCAGACATACCAAGTGTATGAGTGCTCTGGCCCCTGGGAGAATATTGTCGTCTATTGGCTATAATAGTATGAAGGAATATATTGCACTGCGCGTATTTTTTAAACCAATGAATGATCGCCATAAAGTTTTAATATTTTCCTAGGATGAAAGTTATCTTTCGTGTAAAAGAATGCATTATATCTCGCCCAAGGAAGAGACTAGGTGACGCCATCGTACCATTCAGAACGGACAGTTATGTCGTACGGAACCCGAACTCAAGGTAAATAAAATCTCGTTAAAATGTCTTTGGATAAGTTTTGACCTTTAGTCCCGTCCATTACTTGTGTGTAATCGCACTTAAATATTTTTCAAACAAAGCCGTAACCGATTTATATCCATTTTCGGTAATCTAAACTGTACACGTGACATTAGCTGGTTGTATAGTTTTCAGTTTGAAAATACTCCGTATTTAAGATATTATATAAGATAGCAAGTTAATGGCACATGAGCCTCGTGAGACCATTGTTTCCTATTTGCGTTTGTTTTACCTGTTACCCGTGGCCACTTGTTTCTCGGCACACTGACCATACACTGGGACCATACACTTGCTTGTATTTGGCGCTGTGTCTGTCAAGTACGGCGACACTGACAGCCACCAGTTGCAAATGCTGAGGTTTTCGGGTTGGGACAACAAATAACTGGCAGTATAAACGAGATGTAAGAAGTTGTCCAGTACATGGAATACAGTAGTCAAAATGGTTGGTCTTCCATGCTTAAAGCCTGATTTGAAAGGTTAACAATACGAGTACTCTTAACGGGGATTGTAGGGTCAGCTTGGAACATTCGAACCCACGTGCGTGCGTCGGTAGTCACGTCCCCCGCGTGCAGTGACCCGCACTACATGGAGCAGATGATATCAGCTGTCGCAGTTGTGACAACCAAATGGGATAATGTGGTGTTGGAATTTCAAAAAATACATTTCAACTCGCGTCCATGAAATTAAATATAACTCCAATCGAAAACCATATTCAATTTGTGGTCTCATGTTTTGTGTTGGTTGTCAGTTGGTTAAACGAAGAGTTTGAATATGTATATGTATGCCGTCTTAAATACATTTCCCACATTTATTATTTCTTGGTATTAGAAATACTGATCTTATGCAATGGACAGGTATTTTATCCTTCATTTGATGCTGTTCCTGATTGAATTGCAAAAGCCGACGGCTGGAAGCCGCACTGCGGCGAATTATAGAACAATAACTGAATAAGTTGCATCGCAACACGTGTCAGGGCTGGTTTTGTTATTCATGGTGTTATCATTTTCATCAATTAATAACAATTTTGAAACAAAAATTTACAGTGACATTCTTTGCGGATGCCAATGGTCGCAAACGGGTCTTGACAGTTGTTGAATAGTGATCAAATGCGATGGACTTGCATCCCATCAAGGGGGGAGTAATACTCTCAGTCCCTAGAGAGGAGTAGTAGAATTCTCAGTCGCTTCATGCTACAGAAACCGGAGTCAAGCGTCTTCAATCCTTTATCAACATTGCGTAGAGATATTCAGATATACCCGAAGAGCTTTTCCACGGTAGATAGAGTATTAAAATAACGAGGAAATGCTTTTTATTGCGAATCAGTCTTTCAATACAATACGATTAAAAAAGCAAAATTTTAAAAGTCAGTAATGTTTTGCCCCCTAATTATACCAGAACCAGGAAGAAAACGTTCTTATATACGTTTTGAACTCGCTGAAATTGATTACTTGTTCCTTTTTAAAAAAAAAAACCAATAGAACAATGTGAACGCATTGCCTAGCGGCTCACGGTTTCCTGCTGTGCGATTTGTTCTTTGTCTTTACACTTACCATGCTTCCAAATGATTCTATGATGAGTAGTTAGTTACGTATTGTGATACCGCCGAAAATCGGGAGGAGACAAGGTGCTGCGGGATTGTGTTTCGTGCGTGTGCGCGGAGACGCGCAGGTGTATAGGAAAAACTGCGCGTTAACTCGCACTTCACGAGTGAAACGTAACTTCCAAGAACTGCCTGTCCTAAAGTTTACTGTGAGAGGTCTTGCTTTTCCAATGTTTTCTATCTTATGTTAGCACAAATTTAGGATGGAAAGCATTTTTATTTTCCCAGTCTGTATAAAGCAACTAAGCAATCGTAAAAACAATTTGCACATTTGGTAGTTGACTGATATATTGTCAAAGTCAAAGCACTTAGCTCGTAGAGTTTTAATTATGTAACATTAATTTCCACATGGACATTGATTATTGCACCGCCACCATTTTGATGGCCCGTTTCCGGATCACATCGTTTATTTATATCCGTTCTCATCCATTGATCATTTTATAAATCCGCATTTCCCTGTTTTACTGTTTTTCAGCTTTGTGTAGTTTCCTTGCAGGGGATTTATTTTTAATTAATGATTTTAGACCAAAGAGAATAAAATGTCTTTTGTGTGTTTTGTCTAAAATAGAAATTATAAATAATCTAGCCTACATGCGCTAACTGGACAAAAACTCGACCAACTGGGGATAGTTATTTACGAATATAAGCCTATTTTCCTTGAGAAACAATCAAGATGTAGACTCCTGTAGACTCGTTTTTAAAACATTTGGTTACTACGTCGACAAGTAAGTCAAATTATGGATAAACCAACTGAAAGTTGATGTATTCTGTTTTACGCCGAGAGGGAGGAAGGTTTAAGCTGACTGTTTCGAGCGCTGGCCCTTCATTAGAGCAAAACTGGATATAAGGAAACCAGGACTAGCTTGATGTAATGTCGCAGAAAACGTGCATGTTGTTGGTGCGCAATGCTATATTGTGAAGCGCTTGTCGTCATTACTTGCTTAAATTACTTGGGAATGGTTTAAGGTGAAGGTACAGACGATTGATAAGACAAGCTAGAAACCTTCCGACCGGACATGCATGTGTGCATGTGTTGTTATTGCAAGAGATAGCGGTGATTAAGAGAACATAATCAAATACAACTACTCTCTAGGTTTTTTCTTGTCCATTTAAGAGAAAACAAAATTGGATTTTGCAAGTTTTTCAATTTCAATTTTTTTTTCTCGGCTTATCCTCGCTTGCCATGCAATACCGAATGTACTTTGCCACTATTCGCATTAAGTATAGGAGGAATACGAAGTTGACTAGCAACGCAACAAAGCAAGAAGTTTAACAATTGCAACGGTTGTCTTGGTATAACTAATGCCAGTGAACGCTTCTATCATCGTAACTTGGCTTACGGCTTTATACTCCTAACAACTCGTCTCATACATTCAGATATAGATACTGCTAATAATAATAATAACAATGATAAATAATGTAAATAGATATTTTAGTGATCAGATATTATAATATATAATTTAGATAGTGTCCTTACTTAGTGGGAAACTGCTATATATTGGACACTTGAATAATGCGGTATTATTATTATTATTATTATTATTATTATTATCATTTATTATTATATATTACTTAAAAAGCAATTTAAAAGCTTGTCGATTCTTTTTACAAATACTAAAAATACTTCCAATACGTTAAAAATAGCACAGTTTTTATAGACAAGAAACACAGAAATAAAATGAACAAAATCAAATAAAGCACCTTGCTCTTTCAAATCCACTTTTCGTGCATACAGTTTGGGCACTGTAATCAAGGATTTGTACACTGAAAAGAGTGAATAGAACGCCGGGAGCATAATACTGAGAGTGGTTCGAACACAATGGACAAGCCTAAAAGCGTCTGGATGAAAATACAATTGATAAAGAGCTCCTGTGTTGCTGCGATACGCGAGAGAACTGGAAAGCATTTCGTAGTAAAGTACACACTGCCGATGTGGCACTGCAAGCCATAAAACATTGAGTCTCTTTCAAATGAGTGTAGTGTCAGAACTTCTCAACACATGGGTGAACCTACAGAGTATAGCATGCTCTTTCAAATG
>JANUFV010067772.1:0-10876 GCA_024757865.1 Epizoanthus scotinus
ACACCATCAGAGACCAACTCCAACACTGCCACTTCCATAGACACTAACACTGACTGACACTGACATTAACACCAACACCAGCACTAACATCAATATTAACACTGACACCGTGGCAGAGACCAACGCCAACACGGCCACTTCCATAATAGTTAATATATCTGTTATAAACAACAGCTAAAATCGCACGCAGTCTGCGTGAAAATATTCTAGAATCCTGTTGTATCAAAGGCAAAAGGTATTACATCTAGAAGGCAAGCTTTCAAGTGTTGATAGTGAGAAGCAAATTAGCGATTACTTCATAAAATTATGGTAATACATTACAATGCAACAATCTGCAATTTGAAATGAAATATTTCTATGCAGCACGCGTTTGTTGGTTTTGAGATTCGTTTTCATAACAAACACCAATCATTTGCCTAAATTAAACTTCTGGGGGATTTTTTTTAAAAGCAATAGACTAAAGCTGACAATGACTGAAGGATCTGTTTTGTGAACTAATTTATATACTTCCCATACATGTAGGAAGACTTATACACGTAATTTGAAAATTTAGAACTGCCATCACATACAAGCCAAGACATATATTCACCGGCTTACTGTGACTGATATATTCCTATTATATTTTAGCCGCTACGGTATGTTTTGAAGTTAACAAAACATTGTTTGCTGTTGCCAAATAGTTGAAACATTTTAATTAGCTCGACGCACAAAATAAAAGTTGTTTATCTTGCGTAATATGTGATTTTAAGACTTGCAAAAACAGTCAGTTCGATAATAATCTCAGTGAATATACTCATACTAGTCATAACTCCGTCAAAATGCTGCCACTCAGTTTTGAAATGTAGAGCAAATACTAAACGAGATTTTCAATTGAATTGTCAAACGTTGTCGGTTTTGTCCTTCGTTTCATATTGCAGTTATCTTATCTCACCGACACAGTCTTCAAAGCACTCACGGAACTTTATGCTATCAATGTACTACTGAACATAGTGCCACTTTCAAAGTTATCATTTCCAATAATTCATTTTTAGCTTTATCAAATTCTACAGCTTTGTCAGGTTTGTTACTATGTGACGTGTAAGCAAGTTACTAGAAATAAATCAGCTGCGAGAACGAGCTAAAATGTCTGCATTCCATAGCACAGTGTCGAGTGTAAAGTCGGACAAGAAACGAGGATCAGTTTGGTCGTAGTTTCTTGCCTAAGCTGTGGACTTTGTCAAAGCATTTGCTAAACACCGAGTCTTGATGCGCTGACTTACCGTCACAGTAACAATGACCATCCTCGGCTAAGCTGGGATTCCACAAACAACGTTGTTAACAAACGTTGCTTTCGTAAAGACCGACAATGGAATTAATTCCGTAAAATGTTAAACGAAAATTACTCTCGTGTCAGACTGACATATTTGGTGACCATTTCTAAAAGATGAACTCTGCGCCATATAATCAAATGAGTAAGTGTGCTTTCTCGTTGTACGCACAAAAATGAAAAGATGAACCAGTCACCGTTAGAGGTATTTTGGCAGGTGTTTACTGATTTGTTTTGCTTGGGTCAAAAATAAACAAGTTGAAGATATGTTATAGCAAGTTTGGCGAAATAAACAAACTTTCATGCTTAGCCGGCATGTTTGCAAAACAAAATTAAGAGTTGTAAGCGTATTGTGAGTTATGAATATACTAGTTAATGTTGAAAAACGGCAATGTTTTCATTTATAGAGGAAAAACTGCATTTGCAATGAGTTCAAGCTAATCAGTTTAATATGAAAAACGTTTCCTTTATCAAACGTAACAGTTTATGTATCAGGTTAAAAATGTCAGAAACAAAATTGTCAAAACCTGACCATTATTCTTAGAAAAAAATAAACGAGCTTAGTTTTCTGTTCTTTCTTCGGAACGGTAACGCAATTGCAAAGTTTAAAAATTTTGGAAAAATTGTTAATGAAAACTACTTCAATGTTAACAGCGTCATTCAGGCACAGCAGGAGATATCTCGTCTTTTAGATTGTTACAAAGTTTCAAACATAAATCCAATTATTTCTGCTTTTTCTTACCAATGACAATAAAATAATCTTACTTTATCAAAGAAAGTAAACTCTACACCATATTTTATCCAAGCTACGCGAGACGAAAAATACATATAGAGGTCATAGAGATTGGGACGTTTTTGAAGAGAGCAAGTTTTAATTTTTAAAATTGTTTTGGATCAGTGAACAATATTCTTTGTGATTCTCAACTGCATTCGATGAATTGCCAATCCTTTTGTTAAAAACTACAAACATTAGAAATATTAAATTTTGAACATAACTATTCATCAATACATCAAAACGACACGTTCAAATAAAGTATTCTGAGTAAAACACTTTTTGGATAACCTCGTGTTAAGATATTTTATTGGGTATGGCTGTCCCCACTCCTCTTCTGTATTATGTCTGAGTGGTCTTGCATCGATACCTAAATGGGGTCATTCACATAGACATCTCGCCTTTTTCAAGTGTTAGTGCAGGTCACCTAGCCAGGTCTCCTGGCGTCCTTTTTTGACCGGGGAATAGGGTGGTGGAGAGCATGGGGAGGAGCGGTGGGCGCGCGAACTTCTCCTCTCGCCTAGCCCCAGTCCCTAACAAATGTAAAAATGGCGGCCGAAACCTGGAAATGAAAGGAGAGGCCAGCCAGGAAACCTGGCTACAGGTCACCATATTGCAATAGACTTGATGACCGATCGTGCTCCTAAGAGCGGCATACTATGCTGCTAGCACTGCTCCGAATTGTTTTAAATGATGCCAAAAATTAAGTTCCAAATTTGTAAAAAATGTACGTTCTCACGAAATGACGTTTCTTTGGACATATAAACAGCTTATAAAATATGCATGCGTAGAGGCAACATTAAAGGTACCCCTGAGGTGTCGCGTGTTGCCACTGGTAAAATAAGAATTCGTGCTTAACTTGTGCTTGCTTCATTCCTGTCCTCAATGATGAAATAATAATTCGTGCTTGTTCTTGTTCTATTTTTGTCCTCCCTGGTGAAATAGTGAAATGGACATTGAATCATGTGAAATAAGAACACAGAACCGGGCGTATTCCATCGGTTTCTTGTGCGAATTTCATTCTTATTCCTATTTCACGGGTGTCCTCACTAGCTTGTGTATATTCTTGTGCTTATTCCTTGAGTTGTGTTTATTTTTATTTCACCAGTGAAGACCAGGCTTAAAGTGGTTCAATAATGTTGAATTTACAAAACGAAATATTGCTTTAAATTTATGCCACTTCTTAGCTTTCATCGGGTTTTCTTTAAATTAACTTTTTTAACAATAACATCTACAAAATTTAATGATATGCTTACAAATACTCACACCAAGTACTCTCTGGTAAGTTGATATAATTTATACGTCTTAAACGCATTGCTGCCGGACGAAGCGAGGCAGCGAAACTAATCTTGAAAATCCTTGCTCGTTTGTACAGAACAACAAGTTTTCCTTGACAACTTCTCTTTCACAAATTTAATTTTCCCGTGTGACAAAATAAACACGTTTTTTACCTTGCCCTGTTTTCCTTGTCAAGCGGTAAACACGAGCAAATTTTGCAACTGGGCAACAGGCATGAAACATGTCGCCTTTCTGGGCCTCTTGAAAAAATTATGACGGACAGTAGATATATAGATGGTGATGGTGCGTATTGTGCTTGGGTATGGAACTGCTGGTAAAGAGCTTTATAGTAAACAAAATGATTATGAAACGTTCTGTAGTAAGTGATTGTTCATAACATGATAGATATAGGGTGATGGTATGTGCATCATTAATGCATCTAGATGTTAACAATACATGATAAAGGTGAGATAGAGAAAGGCAGATACTAAAGATTAAGAAACAACTGCAAATTACGTAGTCAGTTAATGGTTCCGTCTTTAATTTATAAAAAATATGCATTCTATTTACAAATAATTATATACGAAAGGAGCTGCTTTGTAGCCAGAGGGTTTTAAGAACTATACTGAACGGCCATATCTTGAACTGAAACGTCTCTGGTACAATAACATACATGTACATTGTACAGGAGACAGAACTAGTCAGTCAGTGATCACCGAACAACAAAAGCAAGCAAACATAGCCATAACATTATCCATTTCTTAGGCATGACGGTAAACGTGATAAAAGAGAAGTGAGCAAGAGAAGTCTTTCGTTGTTGTCTGAGCCAACAGTGTTTTTTTTTCATGCAACGGGACTACGAAATATCTATAAACAAACCATCAATTCTTGCTAATTTTTGAAACTTTAACCCGATTTTCTCGCCATTGCCAGATAGATAGAGATATTGTTAAAGCCTCTGTTGTTAAAGGGGCTATGTCACAGCTATTTAAGGCATTTTTGCGATGTAAGAAATTTTCTACAAATCAAAGAAAATGTAAAAATAACAGGTTAACCGTGGTAGAAAAACCTGACAGGGATTGCAAGTCGTAAAGGAACGCGGATGGTTAAAATTGGGGAAGATTAAAACGGATTACAAAATCTCAATTTAATTTCGGTCCAGGCTAGACATTAAATAAGCTAAATCCATTCGCTGTCAAAATTGTGTTTCTTGTATTTAGACACTTCGTTTTCACAATATATAACTATTTTATAATTTCTTGTTATCCTGTTGAGCTTACAACTTCTGTTTCATGACTGTAAAGGCTTTGTTCCTGACATCATTACCGTGACATAGCCCCCTTGTTAAAGGCTAAGACTCAGACTTAGTTAGCCACGTTTTCAGCTAAGCATCAGTGAGGCATCAAATATTTTATTTATTTCCCGGGCACATTGCAAAACCACTTTAAAAATTTAAAATGCTGCTAAGTTGAATATTGCGGAAAGTGATAACGGAGAACCACAAACTCTTTCTAAGAGTTTAATTTTGAATATATTAAATTTCGGATACTGGTTCAGTTTTTGTTGCCTTGACACTAACAACTTTAACTTTAAGTTAGGCCGGATGAACAGTGACGAACAATGCCTGATACTTAGAGACACATGGAATAGGGGGAGGGGAGGGAGAGGAGGTCTCCGAGGATGCTACTTCCGATATGGACTGCAATAGTGGTCTTTAAGAAAGACAAATTTGAGCTGAACGACCTTACTGTGTCTACAACGCAGAAAAGATCACCCTTTACAGTTAATTGCTTCAGGATCTTTTCAAGAAACTGTCTGTGTTTTCCACGTTAGTCGAGGGTTCTTCATTGACTAACACGAAAATACTTAGAACCAATTTAAACCAGGATTGTTTGAAATTTGAAATTTCATAAAATAACTAAAATATCCTTTAACTTCATAAAATGATATCTGGATCACGTGATCCCATGATGTATAAAAGTCCTCTCAGCTTGCTAACATCAGTGGAGAAGCTTACCAACTTTCTTTCACTTCGTGAGTCTAAAATCCATGATAAAATTCCCTGACTTCTTGGTTTCCAACTGTCTGCCATCTTATATCCTCTGCTCTCATTGCCAGTAAAACGGAATTCAGTGATTGGCCAGTTAGACACAGGTGGAATAAAAATGAACAGGTGTGCCAGGGTTTCTCTTTACAGAGCCTACTCCGCACATGGACATATAATTGAAGAGCAGTTCTGCTGGTGGGTTTGTATAACATTGGTTTTGAGAAGTGAAGCGATGTATGTTTTTACTTATTAGTTATAGTGTTTGGTTGTCCTTGCTGTTTCATTATTTGCTACCAAGTGCTGCATCAGAACCATCAGATAGCAATACATGGCACATTTTGTATCGTATCTGATGACAATGAACACCAACTGCATCTCATTCAGCACCAAGTACTGCCAACATTCGCATTCCGGCCGCATACGGCCATTGTCACAACACACATCTCTCCATCTGTTGTGTCAGTCATTGTCACAACACACATCTCTCCTTCTGTTGTGTCAGCCATTGTCACAACACACATCTCTCCATCTGTTGTGTCAACCATTGTCACATCACACCTCATAGCAAATGGTTCGATTTCTCCCTCTATCGTGAAATGTACAATAGCAACTGCAAAGCCAATCGTGGGGAATTGTGACAGTCCCATCCTTGTGATTTAGCAGCACTTGGTAGCATTCACTACCTCATGACAGTATGGCTAGATTTGTTCGATGGTTTGATAATGCATTTAGACTAGTCGACCGCTTCATTCCTGGTGAAGTCAGGTCACGCATTTGATCATCACAAACACTTGAAATTGCCTAAAATATAAAACAGATTCAGTTATTACCAAAGCACACAGACTATATGACAGACCGTGAATGTTTAGATGTATGGACTGCAGAAGTCAGGGGGCATACAATAAGTTTATTGCTTGTCTGCAAGTCTTGTCTCAACATGGTGATGGAAAATGCAAACATGCAAGAACTACTTGTATTGTATTGTAATATATGTGTTTGCTACTTGCTTAGTTATGTTTTGTAAGAAACTTTGTAAACAAAGAAAATATTATTAAATAAAACGAATCTTGTCTTAACGTTCTTGCCATTAGGTGGTCTCCCACTGTGCACGAGTTTCTACAGAAGTTGTTTTTGTGTAAACCTATTTCAAGGATGTTCAGAGATCCAACGTGTTGGTTCAACACCATCCAACATTGTCGTATGCGACATGTTGGATCGGTTCGAGATGCGACATGTTGGATCCGTTTGAAAACCATTTAACCGATGTTCGATTTGTTTGTACATGTGCACTTTCCAACCAACACAATCCAACATTGTTGGACCAACAACTTTGGACGATGTGAATTGCATCTGTTTGAACGGGCCTTAATAGCCAGGAAGAACTAGTACCAGTGGCTTTTTATAAGCTAACCAAAAAACAAATTGCCATCCAGAGACTGCAAACTCAAAATTTAATGATTCTTCCAGGACTTTATAAAAAAGAATGATTTTTAAACAATTCCAGGCCTTAAGAAAAATTCTCCAAACTCCAGGATTAAAGGATTTCAAGGCCACATACGAGCCCTGCAGTACATCATGCTCTTCTTCAGAGTATCCCTAAGAGCTTTGGAGGGAAGAAAAAATGCCACAAATTCTCATGCTCATCTAGGCCGATCAAGATTAGGTTTGGCTGCTTCATTTGTCGGCAGCAATAGAGTACTAAAGTGATGACATCATAAAATATGCAACTTTTTAAATTTAACCAAATTTCCAGAAAGTGCTAGGTAAATTATAAGCTGAGAGAAAATTTGAAATTAATAGAGCAAAAAGCCGCTGAGATACAATGTATGGGCCTTTTATGGTAGAGACGTTCCCATACAAATGTCTCTTGTTTGACACTGGTATGAACTGAACCAGTATGAACTACATGTAAGTGTGAAATAAGAGACATTTGTATGGGAACCATTACCTCAGCGGTTTCTTGTTCTATTGATTCCAAATTGTAGTTTATGTAGCACTTTCTGGAAATTTGGTTGAATTCAAAAATACATTTTGATTGATGTTACACTTTACCACTCTATTACCACTAAAATGTCTTGACCATGTCTTTTTCATTAGCTCAGGCTATTCAGTCTTAAATCTTTCACTCTCAATAGTGCCAAATGATGTTTCTGTAAATTCTCATTACCTATCTCCATACATTTTCTATAAAAAGGTTAGGATAATTTTGCACTTTATCTTAAAGAATTTAGAGTGGATGATCAGTTCCTTTATTCTCACAACCAAATAAACTGATTTTATACTGATACTGTAAGGAGAAGACAGATGTTGATAGACATGCTGGGAGTGAAAGGGTTAATGTATTACAAGTATTATCCACAGAACGAAATATATAGTTTTTACCTCTAATTTTCTCGCCCTTTCCTTGCTAAGAGGTTCCAGAGGAAAGGTAAAATCATTCGTTTCCGCCAATGACCTTAGATCAAAGTAGTACTTGGCATACACGCTGGACGGTACATTGATGTTGAACTGCAGCAGCTCTAGAAAGGATCTCTCTAACTCATTCCTGTGCCAAGAAATGAAGTATCTTTGAACATTATTCACTATAAAGCCACAAATTACCAGGATTTACACATGGAATAAAAGTATGTGTGTAGATATACATTGTAATATCATATATAACAATTTTCTCTGTGTGGATCTCTCTATTCATCTAAGTTCCGATCATTTTCCAAACAATTTCCAAATATTTCCAAAGTTTGAACCGAATATTTTCTGAGTTTTTGTAAACATTTCCAAATATAATTACTAACATGTATAAGAGATATCAAAATGTGGATGCCTTAATTCTGGCTTGAATATTGTATAAAAATTTAAATCTATATATATTATAAGAACCTCCCTGGACTGAATTTGGCTGAATATAATGCCCCAGGTTTTGTCGCAATGCTGCAGAGCCTGGACACTCTGACAATACAAGTGAACATAACTTGACGATACTTACATTTCTTCTACTTCAATATCTTTTAATATCTGACAATAATCAACATTCCATACTGTGGAAACAAGGAAACCCATTGTAAATAATATACATGTACATATATGAGCAAAAATACATGCAGCTCAAAGGAAAATCAACACATTCAACCAAATGTACACGAGATTTGTACATATTTTGCATATACATGTACATGTGGTAACCCTATTACTGATCAGTTACTGATTCAGGGTGTCGAACAAGAGCTGCGTGCACCAGACTCTTCCCCAATCCCCCAAATACATCAATGTCACTTTGGAGAACATCAAACATCAATTTTCATAACTGTTCCACAGATCCCCCTCCAAAGAACTGGGACCCTTTGCCCCTGAAAAAATAATATCGATGGTCACCAACCACTCTTCATTCTGGATCTGTTCCTGACCAGAAGCATACAATACAATACAATACAATACAATACAAATATTTAAAATGGAAGACATGCTTAGCAGTAGTTTACAGAAATGATTTTCCATAAATTAAAATTGAATGAAGGTGAATAAAAGAAAAATAATACTAAAATAATGGCCAACTACTGGAAATGACTGCTTGATTACTATTGTTCCATTTAATATTAAATACAATTTAATTTAAAAAAATGGTCAACTGGACAACGTTGTACATAATGTTGGCACCTGTAGACATCTGACTTTTGATTGTTTCCAAACAATTTCCGAAGATATCCAAAGTTTTTTTAACATAATTTTTTCCTATTCTTTTTAGAAAATGTTTAAATGTTATGTTAAAAATACTTTTCCAAGTATGTCAAACATTGCCGAAACTATTACAAAAATTACCAAAAATTTCCAAATAGTTTCCAAAGATATCTGGCATTTATGGCTAGGTGAATAACAAACAACATTTCCATGGCAGCTTTGAGATAGGAATTGTATCTTCTCATGTTGAAAATATCTTCGCTCTGACGATATTATTAATACTCGAAAATATAATTTTATCTACACATGGCCATGTGATCTCCTCTATGTACATATAATATTTAAATGAATATAATAATATTGTATCTAGACTTACCTGCCTGGTCGTCCCAGACTTTGGACGCTAATAATATTGAACCCAGTAAGATTCTTTTCCAGTTGGCTGGGGACATATCTATCTCTGCATAAGTTAGCAGTCTTTCTATATATATCTAAAAGGGGGAAAAAACACTTTAGATATTAATCCTATGTACAAACCTGACATATTTAGCACTGACCAGTGTGTACATTTAAAAACAAAAAATCAATCCCAATCACTATTTTAAATAGCTTGAATGCAGGGGCAGAACCAGGATTTTACGTACGAATTGTATGAGAGGGAAGGCAAAGGATCCTAGGCCCAAGGTGGTCAGTCCGACTCTGGATGCACTTTGAAAAATGTCTAAAATGAGGGTGGGGGGTGGGGTGGGGTTGCAGCCCCCTCACCTCTCCCCCTGAATCCACCTCTGTAATGACTCTCAAATGATTGTACTGAATGTCAGGTAAGTGCATCACTTAAGACATTTTTGGAGGCTTCTTTCCATCCAAAACAATTTTCTTATTTTGCACCTAAAAACAAAGTGGCCAGAACTAGAAGACAAGTAGTAAAATCATGGTAAAATCCAAGACTTGTTAAAATATCTGCAATATATGTATATGTTGATAAAACAACACCCTGAGACCTGATGATACAAGTTCCACAGACAATAGCAAAGCTTACTAAAAATCGTCTAAGGTTTTGAACATAAATATTTTTCACTCTATATTTCTTGCTATCGACAGTCACTAATCCCCCAAGTGACCCACCACCACACAATGTGTGGGATTACATGTACACTGTACTTACTAAGGTTATGATTGCACACTCTGCTGTTAACTGTGCTGCATGGAATAGTGTTTTTATAAACTTGTAGATCTGCCTGTGCTCAGGATCAACCCTATCATAACTGTCTGGTACAGGATCATGCTGCAATGCAAATCAATGTACAACTGGATCAGTCACAAAGCCTGTCTCCAGTGATAAGGACACACAATAGACTCTTCTCACGTGGAGAATGGCGATCAAAAACTTGATCGCAGCACTTTGAAGATGTCAGAAATAATAATATCTATTAGTATAATTTCATACCAAACCAGCGAATAGTGCTTTTTGCATGCTCTGATTGGTTAATCAGGATACGGATATCCAGTGATATTCACCTATGGCCATTCATGTATGAATGAGACAAAATGGCGTCCCGTTTCACTGCCATGTTGGATGTATTTTCTCAGTTCTACATGAGAATGAAAACAGTTCTATGTCTATGGCTATTCACTGGTTTGGTATATATACGTGTACTAAAACAATCATTATTCCCCTCAGTGTTGGTTCGTAATAATGGATCTCTACCTCGCCAAAGTGGCTTGGTAAATATCCACCATTAGCATATACCAAACCAGTAAATAGTGTTTTTCGCGCGATCTGATTGGTTCCCTATCTCGG
>JANUFV010067883.1:0-10875 GCA_024757865.1 Epizoanthus scotinus
CCCACGTAACGTCTCGATGCGCTTTACAATGTTATATACGGCGCCAATGGCTGCCAGTTACAATGTAGATACAGGCCTCAACACCGGGATCACTACCCTGCTCTTATCGACAAATGCGTGGGTTCTTTTAAGTCCCCCGATAGAACTTCGAGAGACCAGATTAACGGCTTAACGTCCCTGTCCATGGACATTTCCGCTGTGAAGATGAAACAGTGATGGGAATATCTCTTGTCCTTCTTGTTTCCGTCTCGCATGCTCGCCACAGATCGTTTCCCCATCTTACTCTCTTCTTTTCTATAAAAAAACAACACAAATGAGACAATTGAATACATTTGTCCTACAGTTTAGACGTTGAAATCATAAACGGCTCCTACACCTTCATTTGCCATAAATTGCCATCATTCACTATTTCCAATTGCAAAAAGCTTATTAGCTTCTTAACCCTTTCAGCCCCAAACATGTCAAGTGACGTGTTGCTAAATTCTCCTTACAAGTCTCTATATATTTGTTATAAGCAGGTTGGGAGAATTTGGCAATTCATCCAAGAAAATTTGCTGTTTCTGATCAGTTTCTCGATTCTTATTATCAAACTACTTATTTTTGTATTGATACGGTAAGGAGAAGATATATGTCGATAAATGTCTGGGGCTGAAAGGGTTTAACTGATGTTACATGGGACGACGATCTTTAGCGAACTGACATTGCCGTGTAGCATAGCGCACTACCAGCTCTAGTGCACTTGTTGTTGCGCCAGTATGTTGCAGTCTTTTCACTACTTTAAATAAAACTGCAACATGCTGCGGGAACAATAACTACCCCAAAATTACAGCGCGCTCTATGTTGCACTATGTCAACTTTCATGTGTTAATGTTATATTGCTGTAATCTATCGCGATAACTATGCAAGCGTCAGACGTTTATACCATTGTCACACGACTTGGGAAGTAACCCCAAATGTATAAATTTGGACATTGTGTCAGTTCACCGTCAATCTGATATAAATACAACATCCTGTCCAGGTTAGCATGATATAATAACTTACCGATATTCAGTCTGAATATTGTAAACCGATGACTGTCATATCAGTCTAATATCAAGTAGTTCCGCTGGATCAAGATCACCGCTTATCCTCCAGGGCCCGGTTGCTCGAAAGTCGGTTAACGTTAACCAATGGTCAAGCCAAATTTTATATTTGAATTTTCCATCTTGGAATATGTAATCCGGTGTTTACAAAGTACGATTAAGATATTCCTCAGTAACACGATTACGGAACCCCGACATGAAAGCCCAAATCAGTCGGCTATAAGGCAGTAAATGCAATCACGAGTTAAAGTCTTAACCATTGGTTAACGTTAACCGACTTTCGAGTAACCGGGGCCAGGGATCCAAAGTGGAACAGGGAAAGACATGATGTTCTTTTTAGCCTGGATATGAAAACATGCCTTTCCCAAAACCTTCATTAAAATTCTCGTTCCTTGACTCTCTGTATGCAGAATTATTACATAGAAATATGGAAGCTAGAAGAAATAATATTAGTCAAGATAAAAATGTCTGTTTCCCATTCAGTACGTGAAATGAAGCTGTAGTATATAAAGGTGGAAGGACAGTGGAACCCGCTCCTCCTCGCGCACTTTAATGAAGTCACACTGCTTGCAACAGGCCATGTTTCCCACGCTGCTAGAGCTGGCCACACCACTGAGGCTTTCATCCACTGTTAATACGATCTGTTTACAGTTCATAAATCATTGCCAGCCACGTTGCCCAAAGCCGCTGGTTCTCATGGATATATATTGATCAATTTCCCCCTAACCCCTGTAGCTGTCACCACTTTCTTGAAACTATTTTACGTTAAAATTTGTCGCCGTGTTGGTTTCTGTTTTACATGTCTCTATTATAATTGTAATTATAATCATAATCATTAATATTTTTGTGGTTTTTGTTGTTATTATTATTATTATTATTATTATCATTATCATTTATATTATTATTGTTGTTGTTTTTGTTGTTGTTGTAGTTGTTGTTGTTGATGATGATGATGATGATGATGATGATGATGTTGCTGCATGCTGTTGTTGTTGTATCACTTTATATGATGAACTCCATTATTACCAGCGTAGGGTCACAAATTTATCATACCATAGCATGTTGATTTAGGGAGATTCCAAATTTTTAAGCAAATATTTTCACATGGTAAAAGCTTTTCACCCCCTCAAGAAAGTATGACCGTTTAAGAGCTTGCGGCACAATGCAGAAGTATTTTCCCGTTTTTACCAATATATAAGGGTTTTTTAAGCTTTTTTCAAACCCAGGATTCAACAATACAACATAATATTATACATATGTAGTTTATCATATCACGTAATATCCATGCTTTGATCAGGCTTATTTTCAGTAAATTTGAAAAGCAAAGTTGAAAACAGAGATTACTTCTGAACATTAGATACTTAGAGCCTCTACGATGGCTTGATAACTTTGCACGCCTGCGATTGTCAATGTGTTAGTTAATTCAAGAATGGCTACACTATGGCCTTAAGCTGGGTATAGCGATGTTGAACCTTGAACTTTGCTTCGTTTTCAAATATCTGAGAAACTTGACATTGACATTTGTAAGATCATGTGCTTATAATCAGAAGTCACGCTATATGTTCACTTTCACATGTTGATGCGAAAATAACTGGCAAATCAGGATAGGCATCGCTTTTAATCTATTGTTCTGAGTGTCATGTATTACGGATGACATTAGAACATATCTGCACGTGCTTGCATATTTGTCAGCTGTTTCAGCTAATACCCGATTATCCCCTATGACCCGCCCTCATTTCAGATCTGATATAAAACAATCCATTTCCAACATCGGTCAAAATATCGAGATACCTCGATTATCAAGATGAGACACTTGGGAACTGCGGGCATTCTCCTGATCGGCCTTTACCTTCAGTTAAATGTCTTGGAAGCTGTTCCTCGTTGGACCTGGCCTACAAGTAAGACAACTGTCTTTTGGGATTTTAATTTGTATATTTGCACTAGACATCGGTGAACAAAATAACCACTGCCTTCTTTTGACATTACTTCTGTAAATGGTAGTATACTGAACGACGTTTTACACCCATCTGTATGAATAGCTAAGAAAATTCAAACCTGCAAGACTGCAACAACAACTAAACACACAATTGGCGCGAGATAATATGTTTTTTAAATTGTTTTGTTAATGCTTGTTAACAACGCATGCATAAAATCAATCTGCATCGTCGCTGCTATACCATTATGAACACTGCTGAGAGCTGTTATCAACTTCTGACAGTGTTTACTAAATAGTAATAGTTTTGGTTTTTTGCCTTTCAAACAAACTTCATTCAACTCCAGGGGTCCAACTAGCCGTAAATTCTAGAGATTTCAATCTTTTCTTTTGTCACAGTCTCCACGTATGATCTATTAGATCCAAACCGACAATTATCCATCGAGAAGTTAGGTGCGTGCTTTGTTATTATTCCGCTGGTTAATTCTCATACTAACAGCGTTTTGGTTTGCACTTTGACCGTGTTTGTCTGAGAGTATTAAAAACTTCAGATAATACATTAAATGTTGAGTCTAGCCCCCAGGGACAAGGATATAGGGAGACGTTGAGCCGATTACGAAATGGCTGCGTTATTGATCAAATGGCGTATCAAATATTTCGATTCAAACTAGACACACGACCCTGCATAAGTACGTGTTATAAAAAAGTGTTGAAAGATGTATAAAATATATGCACCAGTATACTGGCCTCCTCCGCAGGCAACTCAGATAGTATAATTCAAGCAATTTATTGCTTTGTACATGGCTATATATGGCTATATATATATATAGCAATAATGAATTCACCATCATTAGCCATATATAACCATATTTAGCCATATATAGCCATAATAGAGCAATAAATTGCTAGAGTTACTACCTGAGTTGCCTGCGGAGAAAGTTATATAAAGACCTTGACACACGAAGTGACATTGGATGCAATATTGCGCGCAATGGAACAACTGCATCGTGTGGCTCCCTTTGCAACCTGTTGCGGGCAATAATATCCGACTCTACTTCTGCAACATTGCGTGCAACCGCTTCACTGTGTGAGCAAATTAGCAACAGATTTCTCGCAATTGCCAGTCAGATTTCACCCATGCCTGTCCTTTTACTGTATGCAACAAAATCAAATTTTACAGGAAAATAGCAACCGGCTGGTTTTATCGAATCCTCTGGGCCTCATTTTAATAAAATTTCAATAAAATTGCACGCAATGTGTTGAAAAGGATGTTAGAATAATTGAAACAATTGCGCGCAATATGGCATGCAATGTTGCATCTTTACTTCATCGCATACGCAATGCGCAAGTGGTGTTCTAAGTCGGATGAAACGTGCACATAGGTACGTTGTCAATCTCGCCTGGTTATTTTTTGTCCATCTTATCCATGCAGAGAAACAGCGACAGGACAAAGACAGAGACAAAGGCACAGGCAGAAAGAAGGAGACAGACAGACAGACAGACAGACAGACAGACAAACAAACAAACAGACAAGTCAACAAATAATAATAATAACATATTTTTTATTATCACAGCGCGCAAAGTTCACAATAAAAAAATATGTCTTATTCCTGAAACAAAATGAATTGTGCATAAGTCCGCAATCGTTGACTATCGTTTCATAGTAAACAACAAAGACCCAATACAATTCGTCCTGATTTGCAATAGAACACCTAGCATCTAAAGCTGGCACATTTCTACTACTGTATAGTATTGGAGTAAGAAATTGCATAGTACGGTAGGTTATGATGTGGTAGGGTAGGGTAGGGTAGGGTAGGGTAGGGTAAGTTACGGTATGGTATGGTATAGTGTGGTAGGGTAGGGTATGGTATGATATGGTGTGGTGTGGTATGGTATGGTATAGTGTGGTATTGTAGGGTATGGTATGATATGGTGTGGTATGGTATGGTATGGTATAGTGTGGTAGGGTAGGGTAGGGTAGGGTAAGGTACGGTATGGTATGGTATAGTGTGGTAGGGTATGGTATGATATGGTGTGGTGTGGTATGGTATGGTATAGTGTGGTATTGTAGGGTATGGTATGATATGGCGTGGTGTGGTATGGTATGGTATGGTATGGTATGGTATAGTGTGGTAGGGTAGGGTAGGGTAAGGTAAGGTACGGTATGGTATGGTATAGTGTGGTAGGGTAGGGTATGGTATGGTATGATATGGTATGGTGTGGTGTGGTATGGTATGGTATAGTGTGGTATTGTAGGGTATGGTATGATATGGTGTGGTATGGTATGGTGTGGTGTGGTGTGGTGTAGTATGGTTTGGTATGGTATGGTATGGTTTAGTGTGGTATGGTGTGGTATGGTATGGTATGGTATGGTATGGTGTAGTGTGGTATAGTGTGGTATGGTGTAGTGTGGTATGGTATGGTATGGTATGGTATGGTATGGTATCGTATGGTATGGTGTAGTGTGGTATGGTATGATATGGTATCGTATGGTATGGTGTAGTATGGTGTGGTATGGTATGGTGTGGTGTGGTGTGGTATGGTATTGTATGGTATGGTATGGTAGGGTATGGTAGGGTATGGTAGGGTATGGTAGGGTATGGTATGGTAGGTAGGGTAGGGTAGGGTAGGGTAGGGTATGGTATGGTATGGTATGGTATGGTATGGTATGGTATGATATGATATGATATGATATGGTATGGTGTGGTATGGTATGGTAAGGTATGATATGATATGGTATGGTATGGTGTGGTACAGTATGGTATGGTATTGGGTGGTATAGTTTGGTATAGTACAATAAATGTATGGAAACAAGCAAGTACTAAAGTTGTGTTCTATCACACAAATGGTAAAATGTTTCTTATAATTTTCTTCCGACAGGATGCACACAGGCGTTCCGAAAAATCGTTCCCAACTGTAAGTCATGCCAGGGGAGCTCGCAAGATTGCTTCAGATGCGACAGTGGATATCACAAGCTTCGTGGAATTAGTGGTATCACTTGCGTTAGGCGTTGTCCCGGAGAACTTGTACCTGCATACGGGTTTTGCACTCCCCGCTACCCGAGTAAATATACTTTTTTCGTATAACATCGTACAAGTATTTATATATTATTGGTATATATTGTTTACAATGCAATGGTTGTTACTTTCTGTCAAGGATCAAATGGGCAATTTGAGGCTTCAGCTTTCGGACATGTTCGGAACTTGATGCAATTTGGCGACGTTGTTCAGAAATTGTGCAAAAACTGAATTATCAGCAAGAAGGACCGCATTGTCACTGAACTTTGGGCAGCATTCCTAAAAGTTCTTAAAGCTTACAGCATCTCTTATACGAACAGGATATCATCCTTAAGCTATCATTTAGCTGCCAGTTTGCGGGCTGTTTAAGACTAATTCAAAGGTCTTTAAACCATACTATGTAGTGAAACGGCCTCGCTTCATTCACGATTTGCGAGCCATAGCATCGAAATCACCTGTGTAAACAGGCATTTAAAACATTTAGAACCTGCCCTTCTCCATTATCTGTGCGAAATAATTACATCTGCGGGCAGGCAAGACATGAAGCCACAATTGCTACTGCAATATGTCGCGCTGTCAAGTTGCACCAACTCTTTCGAGCATGTTCGAAACGTCGGGTTAACATTGCACACAAATTACCAAAACCACATTGAAATCATAGCAAATTTTTAGACGCGATTTGAGCTTGTAACGCGAGCACGCCCGTGTAAAAAAGGCTATATTATGTTTTTCTGCATATTGCTAACGCAAAGTTTCAAATACGACTACAACTACAACTAACATTAAATACTAAATCAATAATAGCGAGGTTCCAACTTCATTTTAGCGGTTTGAATTTTAAGAACAAATACAATTTGTAGGTTGTTGGTATGGATTGGCTAACTGCAAGAAATGTACCTCGAGGTACTCATGCGAGAAGTGTCTGCCAGGCGCCTACGGTATTAGAAAGGATGGTGGGTACACACGGTGCGTTAAATCGTGTCCCCGTGGATATACGGCCACTTGGAACCGGAAAGAAAACAATATGATGTGCAAAGAAGCAGGTATGGTATTTGGTCTCACTGTAAGATGAGTCCCTTATCAGGTATAGGTAGGGTCGACCTGGGTGTGTATGTGTGCGGGGGAGGGAGAAGAGTGGTTAGTGGTATTCCATATACCGAACAAAAAATCATTGTAATGAATCTATTTTATCAGCAGTCATGGAGCAGGTATATACTTACTATAATAAGCGCTTTCGACCCGAAGGGTCCTCATCAAATCAAAAAATCGAAACTGTTCTATTAATAACTTTTAATTATTTGCGTTTTCTGGTAGATGGTATATTTATAACTGTTTTAAAAAACAGTTATTCAGTGAGGCGGCGTTTTCTATAAGATTTCTCCGAGGCGCTTGTTCTTAAAATTTGTAATAAATCAACACAAGGTTGAATGAATATGAGTTTTAGACTCGATGTCTGCGTTTCTATTCGATTTGTAATCTCTTCGTTGGTCATCTCGACTAATAATATTAAGATATTCCCATTTCTCATATCTACCCATTGTTGAAAAGAAAGTATACTTTGTATATTCGTATAAATGGTATACTGTCTCCAAAGCCTGGTCGACCCTGTTCTAGGGAAGAGCTCCAACTTTGGACTTCAGATCGAACATTTTCAAGCCCGATAATACATAACGAAATACCATGCATTAAAGCATTGACCGCTGTGATCTCCTTTTTAAAAATTGATCTTCAATACGAATTTGATCGAATAATCGAGCTAGCCTGCATAGCTCGGCGATTTAGATAGTATAGAGCGATCTAGCGAGCCGCGAGAGGAATGCAGAGAGGGAGCGAGAGGGAGAACGCCGAGCTACGCAGGCTATAATCGAGCTAGCCTGACATACAGATGACATTTTTATGTAGATAAAAGTGCCCACAGTGTTTTTTCACGGAATTTCCGGAATATCCGATGTTTACTAGAGAAAACTGTCCTCGTGAAAACACAGCCACAATGTTATCTGACCGCTCCGATTCCGAGTTCGTGCTCAGGTTCCAATCGGTCATGTGCAACTACGCTGATAAAATCGTGAAAAACTTTAGCTGACTGAAGAGTAATACTTTCAACTTTGTAACAAGCGCCCTATGCATCTCTAAGCTGCAGTAGACATGGTTTGGTTAAGTCTTGTGACGATCAATTTCTTTTTATATACCTATCTGCGGAATGTTATTTTTGTTTTCATTTGAGCCACACTACATGCCCTATCTCACTTGTATCTCTCCCGCTGACAAACACATCTCAAGATTTTTAAAAAAAGTCTTCCTGTTTCAGCTGATGACCAGATGATCTCATGTAAAACCTGTCAGGATTGTCAAAGGTCCCTCCCTTTAAATGACTCAACTTTCCAGTTCATCATTTTGGTATTGCACTGTAGTCTTTGATCGAGTGCTGCGGAACACAGACTAAATTGTCGACTGCAATGATCAAACACATTGTAGTTGCGGCCATTCTGTTCGTCTGTTTGTCTCTCGAGGTGGACAACTCGTTAGCTCAGTTTCACGTTGAAAGTGGCTGGGGTTGGGGCTGGCCGAAGAGTAAGTACTTCCTCGGTTGCTTGGCTTGAACATTTTTTCCGAGAGTAGCGAACGAATTTAGCTTTATCAATCTTCAACTATTTTTATGAGAATGGTAGCGAAGGGTTTGTACGTCGTCGAGTAAACCAAATTATGGATAAATTGAAAGTTGAAGTGTTATGTTGTTCGCCGGGGAGGTGGAAGATTTGAGCTGACGTTTTTCGAGCGCCAGCCCTTCGACAGAGCAAAAGAGAGCGGTGTTTCTGAACCTTTGATTAACAAGAAGTGGAGAAGTATAAATTCTTCCTCACTCCTGGTTAAATTCTTCCGTGATGAGTCTCATCGGTCTAAGAACTCCGTATTTTAGTTTTATACATCAGTGGTTAATGGTTTCAACCCTGGATGAGTTTTATTCAGGGACTAAATTATCTTCTTACCCTACAGAACCTCTTAGTCATCAATTCAACGTCACTTTTTATTTTCTTTCAGGGATGAAACTGAGTACAATTTTGTTCACAAAAGTCTGCGATTAACCAATCTCGCATTGAATTGTTTGATCTAGGGCAACTGATAACGATTCTTATTTGTAGGATATATTCCAGAAGGTACCTATTGACATAGAACAGGTATTTGGGGTATTGGAGGCGAACTAAAGCAGTAAACGGCGTCCATTATTCAGTAGTCGGGAAGAAAAGTGCCTCACGTCAGTAAGAACTATGATTGCATTTCAAATGACGTAACTTCTGTGGAAATAGTATTTTGTAGCTATGACATATTGTTCCTCCTGCGAGCTGTCTCGAGTCGTCAAGTAGCTATTAAAGGTGTTGAAAGCCTGTGGGTTTACTTGTCAAGTGTTTGTGATTCGCGTTGGTTGTCGAGATCGCAAATGTCCAGGCAAATGTCTGTGCATGTCAGATCATATCATATCATGACCTTGACTGAATATCGGCTTCTATTTCGAATTCAGAGTTTGAAATTTGACACATTCATTTTCAAATGGAAAATAGAAGAACTAACGACACTAACATGAAACTCTTCTCTCTTGTGTTTAACTAACAGAAAAACAGATAAATAAAGGAAGAGAAATATAAAAATAGTTTAGACATGCTAAACTTCCGACATCGGAAATGTCCTGTCGCTCAAGCGGTATGCATGCGGAATGTATAAAGAGCTAACATATCGTTTCAGCGACTGTGATAGCCACAGCTTCACAGGAACAGGATAAGAGGTCAGAAGGTGTTGGCAACACTTGCACGTTCTCAATATTCGTGTCGGGTTGAGATCATTGGGAGGATAGTTTCTATTTTAAATATATCTAGAGTTCAAGATGACGTCCAACGTAAAGCAATCAATTAGCTTCACTGTGATATGTCTGTCGCTGAGCCCCCTCAATTCGTACGTGGAGTTATCTGTATTTGATACGGATACCCTTTATTTTAAAACTTGGACTTGGAAACTCATCGAATTCTCATGTATTGTTGTTCTTCCATCGCTCTGCTCGAGCATGCTCTGAATAAGCTGAAAGCGATACAGCACTGATGCACTTTCACGATATGCGTTAATTGTGTTTTGTTGTTTTTCATGAATGAAAAGGTACTTGGCAGATAATCTGATCACAGGAGATAACTCCATGATATCAAGTTTAAAATACACATGTGTTTGTTATTTGGCTTGGGTTCAATTTTGTGTTCAGCACGCAATCTACGACCTTCAATATAAACAAAAACAATGTGGAAATGGTTTAGAGCAGACTGATAAAATGAGACGTGTTTTTCTATACTATAATTTAAAAAAAAAATAATTCCCATTGGTGCAATATTTGTTTTTTTGGTCTTTCAGTAATATAAACATCATTGCGCAAGTATATATGAAGAAAGGTTTTGAGGCGAATATGAAAATGTTTGGAGGAGGTGTCCTACGGATCTAACTGAGGGAGGTTCGGGCTCTATTAAACTAACTTGAGGAGGTAGGGAGGGGCTCTAGGGAACTAACTTGGGGAGGTAGGGAGGGGCTCTAGGGAACTAAATTGTGGAGGTAGGGAGGGGCACTAGGGAACTAACTTGTGGAGGTAGGGAGGGGCTCTAGGGAACTAACTTGGGGAGGTTGGGAGGGGCTCTAGGGAACTAACTTGGGGAGGTAGGGAGGGGCTCTAGGGAACTAACTTGGGAAGGTAAGGAGTGGCTCTAGAGAACTAACTTGGGGAGGTAGGGAGGGGTTCTAGGGAACTAACTTGGGGAGGTAGGGAGGGGCTCTAGGGAACTAACTTGGGGAGGTAAGGAGGGGCTCTAGGGAA
>JANUFV010067994.1:0-10874 GCA_024757865.1 Epizoanthus scotinus
AATAATACCAATAATAATAATAATAATAATAACAACAACAACAATAACAACAATAATAAGAACAACAATAATAATAAGAGACTGATGCCGATATTGGGACAACCGACGGATCGCACGTGGTGCCACCATGTTTGGGGGATATACAAGATGTCACCTGGCTTTAGCACAACCTGGTGATGTAAAGAAAGTATAAATTATGGACCATTGGGTTCATTAATGGATTTTTCTCTTTTTTTTTTTCTTGTTTTGTTTTTCTTTTGCGTTTTTGAAGAGAGAAAAAAACAAATGAAAGTAAAAACAAAAGAAAAAAAACAAAAGAAAAAGCCATTAATGAACTAATGTGTTTATATTATGGACAAATTCAAATACTTTGAAGTTACTAAAATTTAACTAAATACAGTACCGGCAAGACACGTAACTCGCGCTTAATGAGCTTCACGCGTCAGTGGGAACTCACCAAATACTCAATATAATTTATGCATAATTATTGGCTTTCAAGTGCGCATAACCTGCGATTCACTCGCAATGTACAATTTAACAGTTGCTGTTTGTAGTGCATTTAATAATATTATGACCAAGTTCGTCATAACGGAAGAAATAAAATCATTTGTGCATCACGCACGGAGGTTTGAAAAATTCTGGATCTATCGAAGTTCATGAGAATTATTTACATGACCATATGTAGTTTGTAGTCAGGTTTGGTAGGGTAGCCAGAAAGATATTCATGTTCTGTTTTGTGTAACCTTCTTTTGCCACACCATCTGCGGACAGGGTCTAGTCTCTCGACATTCTATCGGGGGACTTGAAGGGGGCTTATCAAGGCTAGATACATGTAAATGTAAGTCTGGGTCCAATTGAGCAAAATCTTGATTTTCCTTCACCGTAATGCAAAACCAAGTTTTAATGATTCTGTTCAAAAACCATAGTTTCTCTTGTCATTCTTTGATTTTTCTATTTACTGTTAGAACGGTGTCGGCTCTGTTTCGTGTTAGCTCGATTTATAGATTATAAGTAACCGGTAACAATTTATGCGTGGAAATATAATTGAAACTTGCCACGGGACATTATATATTCATTTGAACTGATCCTGTGCTGTCCCGTACCCATGGGATACGGGACAACAGGACTGTCCCGTGGGATTGTCCCGTAGGCACGTTAAGTTTCTTCTGGACGGTACTGTACGTTTTCACTTCCAGGAGCAAATTGTGATTCCTAAACCAAGTTTACTGAACCATAACACTGCCCCTTTAAAATAGTGTATCTACTTAGTGCAGTGTGTTGGGCTGAATTACAAAAGGCACAGCTCACGAGGTCGAACTGAAAGCATGTTTCTGGTGGCCTAGAAATAACCTACATGTATGTATGCACAAGTTTGTCAATAAGAGGAGGCTAATGCCTGTGCTGTAGTAATGTAATGTAATGAGCATTTGAATTTACAATATTCACATGGAAAGTGTGCAATATAAATTATGCAATACTATTTAAACCATTACCACTGTCCTGCCAGGGGGGGGTACTCTCAAAAATTTGTGGTAAGGGTGTGCCGCTGGCTCCTCAGAAGCCTTACTCTGTACCATACCAGAATTGGTTGATTTTGACACCCTATTCTAGACTAAACACCTAAAATCCCTACCATGTCCCAGACTAAAGCATAATGTATTCTAGAGTATTTGTATTAATAAAAATACCCTGTCCAAAACTAAATGCCTAAAATCCCCACCCTGTCCCTGACTAAAACATAATTTATTCCAGAGTATTTGTATTTAATATATACCCTGTCCTAAAATATACATCGTACCCTGTTCTAGACTAAAAGGCTTGAAAACCATACCCTGAACAGTGGCACATACCCTGTGAATCTATAACCAATATATCTATAGGAGTACCCCCCACCCCCCACATACCAATGTGTTTACCAACCTTATGAAAGGGCACTTTCAGTAAGTCAGGGTACTTGATAAGATCGACGGCATCTGGATCAATTGGGGATAATCCTGGTACTGTCGTATAATTATTAGGATAAAAATACTTTGTGTAACTGCTGTTCGCTACGAGGACTTCCTTGGTGCCGGCAATCAGCGTCAGTAAATTCTCGTAGCCATCCTGGTGACAACTAGAGCTGGTTCCTCCACTACTGAACAACAGATGAGTACTGGAGATTGTCTTGCTGATCTCCTCGCACTGTAAACAGTACGGCACAACAATATCCTTTGTGAGGTTGCTCTGTGGAAACGGCGAGTCAAGATACACACTCTCGCTCCTGTAAATCTTCAAATACTCCCTCATGTTCATTGTCCGTTTTACTGGCGGTTTGCTCTCGTATTTCTTAGTAAATTCCACATCGAAAATAACTTCTGCATAGTTTTCCAATAAATATGTCTCGTTAGCCCAGAACTTTACCGCTGGCCAGCTCTTCGCAGCACCTCGCATGATGAGTGGAATTCTCTTCCGGATGAAGTGAGTGTAAAAGTCTTTGCCATTTGGTACATAATCTAATTCATCAATTCCAGCCTCTGTGATAGGGGACCCATGTTTCCCAAGTTGTTTAAGGTGGCCAGCTGGTGGTGTAGTTGCTATGGAGACTGCTTCATCTTTACTTGCTTCCTCTAATAATAAGAAAACCATTGAAAATGTAATAAAACTCAAAGAGCCAATCATTATTTTAGTTCATCGCTTTTAACCCTTTCAGCCCCAGACATTTATCGACATCTATCTTCTCCTTACCGTATCAATATAAAAATAAGTCGTTTAGTAATGAGAATCGAGAAACTGATCAGAAACAGCAAATTTTCTTGGATGAATTGCCAAATTCTTCCAACCTGCTTATAACAAATGTATGGAGACTTGTAAGGAGAATTTAGCAACACATCACTTGACATGTTTGGAGCTGAAAGGGTTAATAGTAGTACATATGTTGTGGTTTAATTTTGGTGTTGGTTAAAAAGGATTTAAACCAGAGTATAGTATTTTTTACTTAATGTCAAATGAATACCAGAAATAAAGAAAAAAGAAAAATTAAAGATCACACCTTTCTATCACTCATTCCTTCATCCCTTGCACCCCCTCCCCTGAATACAAACTGTGCACCTCTCCCCCTGGGTACCCAAGTATCCCCTCCTCCCCTCCAATTATTATTCTCATTTAATTACACCCCCAACCCAACCTGTCACTAAGATATTTTATTACTGAACAAATATATTTTTTTCTGTACCGACCTACAGTATATGCCCTATTAAATAATATAAAGATTTTTATATACAGTAGCGCAGGTCCCAAATTCTCGATGCGCTTTACACTAAAAGTATATATATATATAATATAAATTGTATATTAAAAACATTTTAAAAGATATGTTTTCAACATTTGTTTAAAAGAGGCTAATGAATCGGTCTCTTTCAGGGTGATTGGCAGAGAGTTCCATAGGGACGGGAACAGGAACAACAGGAGCAATAGGAAAGGAGCGAGCACCATAGGTTTCAGTTCTGTACATTGTAAGTGGGCTTTGTCAGAGTTAGGCCAGAGGCAGCTGAGCGAAGTAAACGGGCAGGTGGTGTGTAGACATGGAGAAGATCTTTGATGTAATTAGGAGCCATGTCACGGAGAGCCTTGTAAGTGAGGATTAAAGGGCAAGTCCCACCTAAAATGACATCGTTATTTTATTATTAAATTTTATAAAACTTGTCAAACTGGTTACTGTGATATAAATTTTATCAATATGCGATGATTAGTTCTCGAGATATTTTAATATATCTTAAAAGCATTAAGGTTTGAATTTGTGATGCAACACATGTGTTACTTTTCAGATTAAACAAAGAAAATACAGGTTTTTCTTCATTATAATATGTTGTGTAATATAATTTTGTGTGCCATGACGTGCAGTGGTTTTTTGCCACCTAGTTGGAGATTGTACAATGATTTTAAGTAAACTCCACTGTTTCTTTCTTGCAGACACCAAAATCGTAGAGAAACGCAATTTCTTCAGTCTGTTTCTTACAATGAACCACACTTGTGACGTCACAAATCCAAACTTCAACCCTAAAATATCTCAACAACTATTTGTCGCAGAACAATGAAATTTACATCACAGTGATCAGTTCGACAATTAGAATTAGATTTAATCACGATGTTATTTTAGGTGGGACTTGCCCTTTAACAGTTGTGTGTAACAGGTGTTCCTTTGTCTTTTTCATGACATCAATTCTCTGTAATTGATGTTTCATTTTATAACTTTGTGTAGGTAAAAACAAAAATGTGCAAAAAAGATTGTCCCCAACAGGACTACAAGGGGGGTTTGCCTCATCGCTCGCCCCGCATCATGCTTACCTTGTACATTGTATTATGCTGTATGTGTTTTTATGGGTTTTTTGGTGTCATTAATTGTTTGTATATCCTAAACATTTTTAACATTGTAATCGGTAAGCCTGATGAAAGCATATGCCATGTATACTCAGACTATGCATTACGGCTTCACCACGGACAAAACGTGTGTCATTCTAAGTAGCGGTACGTGGGGGGTCATTGCTTCGCAACTGTCTATTGTGCAAGCAGTTTTTGAACACACAAACAATTTGCTACTCAAGCAAATAAATTCGAAAACAGAACTATGGATTGAATAAGATTATTTCATGACTTGAAATGTCCAGTGATTCAAGGATAAAATAATAGTTATTCCAAGAGCTGATGCGGCTAATATTGACAACGTCAGATTGAGTGGAAAGTCGTGTATGATGTCATATACTGCATCCCACAAGCAGGGGAGGAAATGCCAGCTCTATAAGACTAGTAAGGAGAATTAGCAACACATGATTTGGGGCTGAAAGGGTTAAAGAAAAGTTTATCTCTCTCCCATATCTCATTACATTTTTCATACCCCCGAAAACATTTGTCCAGCTCCTACATATCCTGAAAAATATTCTAATAATTTATGATTGCTCCCTAAAATTGTAATAGTTAGCTTGACACAGCCATAAGTACTTACTTCCTCAAAATCGGGGAAACCTTGTGTTTCCAGTTTCGAATATATCAACTTGTTGTTGACAGTCACCTCAAATGCATCTTGTAAGTTGAAAGATGAAATGATATCAACTTGTTAGTACAAAAAAGACATGTACAGGTCATTCACACTGACGTCACAGGGCCCTCAAACAAATATATTATATAGATTTTTTAACCAGGGCCCAGTTGTTCGAAAGTGGGTTAACCTTAACCCAGGGTTAAAATTTCAACCTGCAGTTTGGTTTACTACCTTGTAGACTGATTTGGGCTGACATGTTGGATTTTAATATAATCGGGTTTCTGAGGGATGTCAACACTACTTAGGGAGCACTTTATTACGTACTCCTAGATGAAGAAATTTCTATTTGAAAATTGGCCTAACCTTGGGTTAAAGTTACCCTGCTTTCGAACAACTGGGCCCAAGGTCACTATGATAAAATGTTTCTGAGCTTGTAGAGATTGCAAAAATACACTGAGCTTGGCAAAATGTTCGAGCAAGAATTTTACGTCATTCCTAGCAGAGATATGGCATTAAAATTAGAAATTTGTTGTATGCAGCAGCCATGTTAAAGCCCCAATAATAATCATGTTTTAACTCTTATCCTGCTGAAGACGATTTTGCTAAAACTTAAACTGTCCTAACTTTTGAACCAATTGACGAAAACCCATCAAATGATCACTCATTTTGTTTGTCTTGATGAGCAGGAGTGTTTAGTGTTACTTGTTTCTTAAAATAAATGAGTTTGCAATTTTCATAAAATTTGAAAATTCTGGATTTTGAAAATTCAGCAGGACAAGTGTTAATTTAAAACAACTGAAGATAATTCTTCAAAGATTGTAAGCCAGGTGACTGTTTCATAGTCGATGTAAACAAAATAAATATAAAAGGGTAGATGTAGTAGGTTTACCCACTCCCTGGGGGGGGGAGGTACTCGACTCCATATAGGGAGGCACTGCCTGAAAGGGGACGTGCATTTCTGAAGCTCCAAGTACGAGAAAGGGCAGGGAAAATTGGTAATTTAGGCCACAGTTTATTAATTTTTAAGTTTACAGATTTTTTTTCACAACAAGTTAGGAGAGGAGGAGGGAATAAAAATAAAAATAAAATTCAGCCCCCTTGTTCGTTTTTAAATTCTCACAAGCATTCTGGACACTATTATTTATGGCACTGACTGCCAAAGCCATGAAATCTTTAACTGCAGTCTGTTTCTTTTTGCACAGAAAGTGTGTAATGCAGGATTAAACAGATAAAACCCAATTTATCTGGAAATTTAGGTGAGGAGGATCTGTAAACCTAAAAATTAAAAAACTGTGGCCTTAGCTTGGAGATACTAAATATTCTATCTGTGCATATATCTCTTCATGGCCATCTAATGCCCTCTATTTAAATAATTGTCTATACTTGTCACTTGAAATCTCTTGTAACTGGCAAGGATGCTGGTTGCATTAAAATGTTCTCTTGCACATACATATTATGACATATTTTTCCAAAACAAGAATGCTCTCGTATTCAGCCTAGTGTTGATTTTGTGATTGAGCAGTATATATGACAAAGATTGACACTGTTCTCTGTTTATACTTTGACATCCAATGTCAGTGACATTTCAAATTCCTGAACCATTCCGACCATAGTCCTATGTTCCAGCAAGAGGTG
The DNA here is from genome assembly GCA_024757865.1 of Epizoanthus scotinus. NCBI lineage: Eukaryota > Metazoa > Cnidaria > Anthozoa > Zoantharia > Epizoanthidae > Epizoanthus > Epizoanthus scotinus. The sequence continues at coordinate 6,650 of JANUFV010067994.1, forward strand.
TTAACGAACAAGAGTCTGGGTACAAGAATGCTCCAGAGCCTGAACAGCTCCCTACCCCCTTCTGTGAACCTTGTCAGAGCACTCCAGTATATCCACATTCCTGTGCCGCAATCTCCAAGGTAGGATGACCCCCTCCCTTCATATTATTGTTCCTTCAAGAAGAGCAAGATGGGCTTCCTCGACTTGCAAAAAAAGGGCGTGAACCCATCACTTCAATTATGCTTGCTTAGTCATAACAAGGAAGAGTTTAAAATCAACAGGAGATAACTGGCAGGTTGTTATTGATAAGGGCTGGTTAAAATGTTTCAATAATACATTTAGCTGTCGCTAGTACTGTTGCTGCAGGGAAAAAATAGTTGGTTTTAAAACATACATTTCGAAAGTATTCCCACATATTCTTGGCCATAAAAGGTTTCTTATCAGTAGTAATAATTAAACTTGTTGCCCTTGAGACAAACTTGTCTCTCCATTTACCTAATTACTTCCTTGGGTTTTGTGCATGAATATTTTATCAAGTGATGGTGTCAAGCTATTTATGAAATTGGCTGTACAACAGTTGTCATCTGTTTGTGCTGTTCAAATTGATAAATCAAATGTTGCTCATACATATATATTTTGCCAAATACCCAATCCACACACATAAACATAATTTATACAATGACATAATTATAATAGAGGGAGTGACAACTTATACAAAGGCTATGTGAGCGAAGCAGCTTCCTTGAGAGACTTCCCAAATATTTTGCATTTTTCTAATCCATGTCCCAACAAGAATCAAAATTGCTGATATTTTAAAGAAATTCCCCCAAAAAAACAGACACTATTCCCCAAACAGCCATTGTTACACTTGTTATCACCCCAAATTGATAGGAATTTAAACTTTTGGTGCATTTTTGAACTCATTTATCTTGTAAAAATATTTTTAGACTGTCACAATTCAAACTGTAGTATTAATATATGACATGGTCGTTAATCAGTAAAGTAGACATAACTACTAACTAAACAAGGCTGATCTGAAGTGATAATTAACTACAGAGGCATTGTCACGTGTCAATTCTCATTAATATTGTAATTTGTACTTAATATCTCCTTTACATGTAGCTAAACAAGCCTAAAATTGGTATTCAAAATGTTCCCTTCAGCATAAAAATAACACTCAAAGACAAGAATAATTTGTTTTTATTAATCAGAAGTCTTTATGCTTAGAAATCAGCCAACATTTGCTTTACAAGTTCTAGCAAAATAACATATATATATGTATATATTCTTACTTTTGATATCAGGAGGGAAAAATAACAGATACAATCGAAAATCTGAACATTTGTTATTTGACATCCGAGTTAGGAATCGATTATAATCCCTCCTGCTTCATCGCATGTTCTATTCTACTGTACAGTTGCCATGGATCTTAAACAGACTCTTTCACAGTTACAAGAAAAATATCGAAACTGTCAAATCGAACTTTTCCTGACCAGAAAAGTTCGAAAAGATTAGAGGAAACGAGGCTCTGGTCTTGCTAAATATAAAGAGCATTACACTTGTAATAATTTTCCAAGCAACAAAATAATTCTTGCAGAGAATAAAATATTACACGCTAAATGTCTAGCCCGCTGGTAGAAGCAACACAACCGTTTCGAAACACGAGTCGACGCGACACCTGTGGTCGACAAACAATAATTGCAACATTGCCATTCGCCCATTGTACATTTGTGCCATGAGAAACGTACTGCGATATACAATAATATAGGTGCTCGTTGAACAATCCTATCCCCGAAGGTTAAAACTTAGTTTTAGTAGGCTTCTGTTCACAACTGATTAGTGACAATACTAAAATGAAGTCCTGAGAAAAATTGAATAATATGAAAGCGACAACAATTTCTGAATCAACAAAACTATGTGGTATCGACGACTACGCTAATCATTATATTTCACCAGTCGAATATAATTTAAACGCGTTGGACTACACCGTCATCAAACAAAACTTCGCCCACAACATAAACACTACACACTGGTTCAGACAAAAGGAAATACAATTCATCCACAGTTTCAATGCAAGTGTTAATAAATGGAAACATTATACACAGAGTCCAGAGGGTGCGGCTGTCCAGTTCTTCAACGTCCTTTAGTGCATGTGTACACAAAGTGTTTGATCTGGAGGACGAATACATTACACCGAACCCCAGCAGTTAACATCACATTTTCCGTATCCCATTTAGTGTTTTCTAACCCGTAAATCGATGGCTAATGCGAGCGTAATGTTCTCGGAAACAAAACAAAAAGTTCCAACTGTTTCGTAAAATTCAATTTAACACAACGTATATAAACACGAAAGCCAAGCTCGCGACACGTGTTGTGTTCAAAATTGAAATGATTTTGCAGTCTTTCATACTCTTAGCGAGGATTTTAGGTTCTAAAGAAATTCTACTGCATTAAAGAAATCAAAAACAAAAGTAGCTACCTACCACATTATAAACCTCAGTGTATATTGTTCAATTTCTAGTTTTTCATCGGGTAATATATGTTTATTTTCCAGCCTTCGATTTTATCCTCGGCACTCCGGTTTGGTTTTCCCATCCATCTTCGATCACATCTGCTGGAGGCGATGTTCCAACAAAAGCTTCTTCCTCTGCCGCTGCTGCCAGGTACGAATGGATTGCTTCCAATTCTTCGGGAATTTCAAAATCTTTCAAATGCTTTGCGGCAACTTGGATGTGTAATAATTTCGGCAGGAGAACACAATCTGGGTGCTTGAACGTGTCGCCATCCAAAAACTTTCCAGGGCTTTTCTCCGACTTTAGAAAATCATTAAGCTTTTTCATTTCGATCATAAGATGGCTCTTCAACATGTCATCGGCGCTCGGCTCTTTGTTCTTAACCAGCGAGCAAAACTTGGAATATACCATGCTTCCAGGGCCGACATTGACCACCGTCTCCACAGCTTTGTTGTCGCATTTCAGTGAAGGCGAGAAGGTGGCAAGGAAAGTCTCGATGTCGCGAACATCTTCATACCCATCGTCGCCGTGTTGAAGAACTGGCACTTTCTTGTAGGTGAATCCCACGGGTCTATCGATTAGTTTCTTTAAATCGACTGGGATAACCTTACAACCAATTCCTTTCAATGTCAGAATCATCATGAAGCGGTGGCAAAACACACATTCCCCAAGCGATTTGTTGTCGATGGTTGAAGCCTACAAATGCAAACAGATTGAGTCAGTTCTCGTGATCTTTTCACCCCACAAATAAGCTCAAAATCAACCTGAAGCTTACCTTCACGAAAAGAACCAACGGTTTTTCATCTGACGCCATTGTGAAGCCTAAATATCGCACAGATAATATATACTATATAGCACAACTTCCACTCCAACAAACTTGATTCTGCTGACTGAAACACGCGATCTACAAGCAGTGGGAAGCAGTCGCGCCCTTGTCAGCGAAAGGTCGCGCGGGGCCTGGTACCTCTCATTTACATTTTACCCTTTGGCAACATTTAGCTAAAAAATATGCCAATAAAGCAATAAAATAAGTTATGTTATGATCAAGCTAGCAAGGGTGAATAGGTATGGAATAGTAGGTCAAGGGCGGATAGCGTAAAATCTCACATTAAAGCGCCTCCCGGATATAACCCGGACCCGCCCCTGCAAATATAGGGACGGACAATTATTTTTGATGTAAAATTTGGCTATGCGCTATGCACACAATCTTTTTCCATTACCGTACCTGTGCAAACTATTTTTTGCCGAAATGTTGTGCCCACATACCATTTTATTTTCGAAACATATTTATGCAAGTATTTACTACTACTAATATGAACCACATATAAAGCTCGCGTTTAGTAACCTCCATCTCAAAATGAAGGATTTTGTAGCCTGACATGAGACACTAAATTTTCTTTGCTGCGAGAAAGGATTCGTATCTGAGGTCAGCAAGGCCACAAATTTTGCATATCTACAAGTGAGGCACTGTTAGAGGTTTTGAGTATAAGATATAACTGGAAAAATAATTATATTTGTGGGTATAAGGTACAAATATCGCCAAAATTATGGGTATAAGGGATATTATGAACTGATTAGTTTTAGGTATAACTAAGGGTACAAATGGGTTTATTCTTTTAGAACACCAGGGTCAGGGGGTTAGTCAAGGAACAACCACAGGGTCAGGGGGTTGGTTAAGGAACAACCTCAGGGTCAGTGGTTGGTCAAGGAATAGTTCCAGGGCCAGGGGGCTT
>JANUFV010068105.1:0-10873 GCA_024757865.1 Epizoanthus scotinus
CCGTGCATATGTTCAATTATAATGCACTCGATTTGTCCAATCAGAATACGCGTTATATCTGCTTTATTTTATAATAGAAATTATAATTCAATATGTTTATCCTATTGCACACTGCTTAAGTTTTCTATCTTATTTGAACCCTATTTCTTATATTTAGCTTCTCTATACTTTCCCTGTGGTAGTGGTCAACTCGAAAGCTACATAGCTACTTTGACCACTATGCACATTTCAATTCATTATATTAACTAACTCCAACATTATGTATCTGTTCTATTTTACCTTTATTTTTATCTACCTGTAAAACAAAAAATAGTGCGAAAATAAAAAAAATGAAATGATTACAGATGTAAACTTATACAACAAAAAACTCTGCAGTGTACAGGAAATGTATTAGTTTTTCGTTAACCAGCAATGGTAAGTGTGTACTTCATTTACAGTTGCAAAATACTAACTATTAAAATGTAAAATTCTGAAATTATTACAAACCACTCAAAAATATTTGTGAAAATATTAATTTATTTTGCTGATTAAAATACAACCAATGTCATAGTACAGGACATTAGTTCTATAAAGATATTGAGCCAGCATATGGTTTTCTACCTTGTCGAGGAGAAGAGAAAAGATGTCTAAATTCCCAGTAGAGTGAAAGAACGAACCTTACTTCGTGGGATTACATTATCGCGTTTAAGTGATTGTATATTAAAGTCCATAGTTTTATGATCAATGCGTTAAAGTTTAATAAATATGAAAAACATTTTCTACAATTAATTCAAAATCACGAAATTGAAAGTTACAAAATACTAGTCCCGAAAGAGCACACACACACACACACACTAAAATACAAAGACAACACCGGATAATGGTTCTAAGAAACTTTCACTTTTGTCTTTTATATCATTGAGCACCAACACTCACCAAAATATCCACCATGCACTCGCGTTCAGTCTTCTGTTTTGCCAAATTGACAACTCTCTTACAGGCACGTGCAAGTCGAGAATAACGCAATTGCTTCTTGCAGTTCTCCTGTGCTCTCTTCCTGGTAATCCCAGTACGAGTGGGCCAAGTAGGAAGTTTTCCACTTACAGGCTTTGGGTTAAATTTGTAGTTGATAGCGCCAGGATCGTAGTCTTTGTTTTCTTTTTTACCTGGTTTGCTTGGCTTTTTAGGTACTTTGATAGGTTTAACAACCTTCTCTCCTGTCTGCTTGTTCACAGCATCTGGTGGCGGCTTTACGTCGCACTTGTTGCGATACATCCCCTTCTTGCCGCGCACGCACGAGCACGCTGGTTTACGGCCTTTACCTCCTCGAGAACTGGTGTCAATACGACGAGGCATGCGATAGAAATAGCTTGTTCCTGGCCTCAACCTGTAACATGAAGCAAAATGGCTTCACTTTATTGATTGTTTGCTATACATTATAATACAATATCTTAATGTATGGGGTTAAAAACTTATTAGCAGTTTGAAATAATAAACAATATTTAAAGATACGGATAAAGATTAGTCTATAACAAACATAACGTTTGAAATATACCAGGGATATGCAAACCAATTACAGAGTTCTATACGTTTAGTTAAAATAGGTATTCCTATAGAAAATAATAAGAAATTATTATATTTCAGTGTTCGATCAGTGATAGTTAATGTACAGTATGCAATGATTATGGCTTCACAAATTCCATTTCTTGCGAAGTGGATGGACGGTACGAATCATTTTCAACGTGACAATATAGTAAAGAAATTGATTATATAGTCTTCTCATTTCTAGTCCTTCTGGGGTTTGTTCGGGTCACTAATGGTTCTTATTGTAGTATATAATTAAATACAAACCTCCATTTTGCAGCGAATCCATAAACTCCTTTTCCTCCAAAGTCATCATTCGCTCGACCATTATAATTACCGCACAATCCATTGATTCCATTTCGGTGTGCTCCAGTTAGATATACGTACAGATTGACACCCCACGAGTTGGCTTGGAAATCAATGTAATCCCCTGTTTCTATATAGGCCTAAAATAGAAATAAGATCATATTAAATCGATAGCAATTGGAAAACATGTTCAAGTTTGTATATAATCAATTCTGTATCGTCGTTTTCAACACCAATTTCGTGGTATGGTTGTTGGTATGAAAATACAAAGTATTCGAAGATATTGCCAATAGTCCAATTAGAGCTTGAGTAAGATAATATGGGCACTATCTGTCCCCACCTCCCAAGGTAAATACCAACTAATTTACATTACCCTGTCAATAAGTTATTACAGATGACATTCACTTGAATTTAATGAAAATTGGGGCATAGCCTTTTATTGTGAGTCGTGTAAATTACGTGATTATGGAACTTGCCTTGAATGACGTCGATTTTCCGCCGCCCCTCCTTGTAATGCGAATATGGTTTCCGAGGGACTCTCGAGATCTTTGTATGACTCTTGGTGTTCCACGGTGACACATGTCCAGTGCCACTACGTGATTCTTGTACCGTATAACTATACCACAGTTACACACCACTCGCCAGCATGGCCAGATACGCACATGAATCTGCAGGGAACATGAGACAGTGATGTTAATGTAACATTGGTTTTGAGAATGTAACAAGTGACTAACAAATTGATTTCGCCTTCATAGATGCGTAGACAGCGTAAAAATATGGCGAGAGATGCAGAAAGGCGATATATATGCGATACATGATTCTAAATGTCTTCTCAACCTATAGTTTTACTAACATTTTTTGGAGTGAAATACATTTTTTTCTACATTACACTTTATCAATGTATTCCATCCATAACATTTGCGATGTTCTTGAAATTTTTAGGGGAGGGGAGGGATTATCTAAAGATAATTCATTGCCCATGTAAAACCGTATACCTGATGTTTCCCCTACGGAGTTCCATTACAGTAAATCTTACCTCAAAGTACTGCTTGATGCTCTTAACTAGAATATAGTCTCCTGGGTATCTTAGTAGATCATAGTACCTGTGGGAAAGTAAAATTTGTAGTTATTCAATAAATCATAAGCCAACTGCTGCAGGAAACACCTTTTCTCACCAGGTAGCTGGTTGATTTTACTGAGTGGGTAGTGAAGGAACCAGAAGTATCGGAATTTGAGCAAAAAGTGTCATCAATCAATTCTGCAACATTGGGTGGCGAAACTGAGCTAGAAATACATCAAAAAGCGAGCTCCTACACCTATTTCAAAATCTCAACAGGTAGAGAAAGTACACAAACTTACTTTCTGTCAAAGGTAAGCGTATGGGGATCTCCAGTTGACCGACACAACTTGGTGCCTCTTGAGACAGTGGCAACCTGAAACAAGTTCAGAAACAACAACATCAATCAAACAAACAGAAGAAACATTATTACCTTATTATACCATGTTACTGTATTTATGTGGCAGTTTCCATACAGCCTAGACCTATTCCTAGAATATTTAGTGTAAAAATAAAGTTGTTGTTGTTGTCCTTCAGTTAGGTTCTTCCAACTGGAGAAGGAAAAATGAGATCAAGGTATTTTTGCAAAAGCTGCAAGTTGACAAGAATATTACTCTCGTTTTACATAAAGCTGAAAACAAATATTTATCAGTTTTGAATTATTTTTCACTCTATCAACCACCGCTGCTGGTATCTCGAGTAAACATTGCAAGAATTCTCAAATGTGCCTACATTGATCTTTTCTACTAACTTAGACTTACCCGTACAGATCGTGGCTTGTATCCAGTCCAAAAGCGACTAAGTCCAGCTGAAACCCTTATTGGTTTGAAGCTGATCCAAACCTTCTGTTTTCCAAGCTTTCTAAAGTCCACAATCGCTTTAACGTAAAGACTGTATTGCTTTCGGTTCCTCTCAGTGATAGAAAGATGACATTTATCAGTGACAATGGCACGATGACGGTTGATGTCAACCTTCAGCCTACAGCCTCCATAACGACGGTGGCAGCTGATGGGAATCGAAGATGTGACCTTGATTCTTTTCCAGCTAGAAGTATCTGTGACTGTCACCGAGTTAGGATGAACCTAAAACAAAATGCGCCTGATTTAAATACTATCTTCGATTTCGAAACTTGAGATATTGTAAAGAATACGCCCCCCAAAGCCTTTTTCTACATCGGAGGGGTGGGTGGGGGGTGGATTATTTACATCGCCCTGTATGATCATGTAAACAAAGCGCCCCCAAAATATTTTCTAGCTAAAGCATTATATTCCTTACATCTATGGTGTCACATGATTCATGTTTTTATAACATGCAATGTAAACTAAAGCTAAAGCCATATGCAATGTAACCATCCTGTACCGACATTAACTTAGAACTCAAAATGCTGGTGTCTCATTAGCCGATTTGGTCTATTAATTTAGTTACCGTTGCTGTTTCAGTTTCTCTGTTGAGAAACTATGCTTCCGTTATACCCTCAGACATTCCATACACAAAGACAATGTAGTAATTACAAGCTGCCTATTACCTTAATTCCAGCAAAGAAGGGTTTGCTCTTCTGTTGCATTGACCAATCACGGCCTTTGCGGAATCTGACTGTAACAAAGCAGGTAACCTGAAAACAATAAAAATATGGGACTGATTCACCATGTCAAGGTGACATTCTACAACACGCAACTTTACCTTAAGTGGCACTTCAGCAGTGGTACAAGTACGTACTTCAAAATATAACAGAAACTAACTTCCTGTTGCTTGGTTCCAGAACCCACAGATCATTCTCATTCTCATGGTTTATTTGTTTATCACAATATCAGCTTTTACATCACATAATTAAAATTACAAGATATCAGTGGCGAGCAAGCCTGAACGAGAAACCATGGGGCTTATTGAAGTTCAGGCTTCCTGTTATTTACAGTTTTACTTTATAAACACGAGGATCTTGTAATTAAGTGTTGGCCATTTTCCTTACTATAATAATTATTTAAAATTAGCTTTTTATCAGTTACCAAGCCCAAATATTTCATTTAAGATTAGAACAAACAGTCAATTACATTTTCCTCATTAAAACAATTCGGTAATTCGATTGCCAATCTTCTGTACAATAATCATATTGTATAGTGGCACTTGTCAGGCCCACAACTAATAAAAACAGATAGTAAAAATATATACCAGCCATAAGTTTCACTGGTGTGATGGAGTGAAAACCATTTTCGCAGCCCTGAAACTCTGATATGGATGTTCAAATGCACCGCAGAGTGATCCTAACATTTTAAACAATAAAGCATTATTAAAAAACCTTTGTATAATCGACAAGCAACTCACCGTAGTCCCAGCCTTGAAACCGTATGTGTTTTCAGACAGTACGGCATAATTCCTATTGATAAGTTGATACCGTCTTGTTACCCGTCCATTGACCATCCAGTTGACAATCGAGACAATGCCTCTCTTTCTGCGCGACTTGACAGAAAATTTACAGCGTAACATAACCTTAGACGTCCCACGACGACTGCGTACAACTACTGCTTTAACTCTTGGCCGTGTGATTTCAGGATAATCTGTAGAAACATTAATTAATGTATCAGTATGGGTTTCTCCTTTTAAATATAATGTAAAGTCATACCGTAAATTTGAGAAAGTGATTTTAGTAGACCTTTTGGTTGATACTTTCGGGGAGTGGGGGATCCGTAGTAAAATATATTGGGACATCCATCCAGAGTAGCTTCTAAAAGTTACTGCAGTATCGGTGATCGTTAATGTTCAAGGTCGCTATTGTCAAGTTTTATACAGCATTTACACTATTGATACCTAACATAATAATTCTGTCTCTAGATTGGTCTTCTGTTCTATCACGAGTAGAAACAAAGAAACTTCGTTTTATATAAGTAACAATGCACATTTATTTCAATTTGTCCATGGTAATGGATACCATAATATTATCAACTACTAATTATCCGATATTGTTTTTCTTTCAGTTCGATTGGTTCACTACTCACTAGCTATAGCTATAGGTAATAATGTATGGAAAAAGCTATTTCTTGAAATGAAAGCTCTTGTTTTACAGTAAATATATATGATTTACACCAAATTTAATCCATATTATACAAAATGAAGTGTATATTATATCTTGCTCCCTTCACGCTTGTTGGACATGAGACGATTGTCGCCTACTCGCTGCATCTCGTCAACTATCTGTCACGTCATATGTGTGTAAAATATTCACAATTATCGAAACTAATTCTCACCTGCTGGACATCCATACAATTCAACTCTCATTGATATGTGGCTATACCAGTTTCTGGGGTGAACTCGGACATATCTTGCGTTGATCACAGGATTGAACGGCTGTTCTACTATCGAATATCTGTCAAAGTTTCCTTTGAATAGCTGCATAAGAGATTATAATACAAAATATTAGAGTAGAATATTAATCTTTAGCAAAAAAAATAACTCAGAACTCTACAACATATAAGATACAACATCACAAGATCTATAAGTTCAATTTTAGGGTTTTCACTATGCCAGGGGTAACCCAAGTACAGCGAGTTACACACTTTTAAATGAATAATAATAATAATAATAATAATAATAATAATAATATCAGTGCTTATATAGCGCATCCCACGTAACGTCTCGATGCGCTTTACAATGGTATATACGGCGCCAATGGCTGCCAGTTACAATGTAGATACAGACCACGACACTGGGATCACTACCCTGCTCTTATCGACAAGTGCATGGGTTATTTTAAGTTCCCTGATAGAACGTCGAGAGACTAGACCAATGGCTTAATGTCCCTGTCTACGGATGGTGTATCGAAAGAAGGTCGCACGGGATGGCCAGGGGTTGAATCGGGACCTTCTAGTTGGGAGTCAGAGATCTTAACGACTGCACCAACCACACTCACACCAACTGACTAATAATATTAGGCCTCACCTTCATTTTTCCTCCTTCTTTAACAGGATGCCACGCGTTGCCATTCTGGCTGAAATAAACATAGTAATTTCTCACAAACTGGTTGGCATCATCTCGTCCCTGTGTAGCGATCTTTGTTACCCGCGCAGGCTTCCCAAAGTCAATCTTAAACCACTGGTTGCGGTTATTGTGCTTGGCAGACCATGCCCCCCTGCGAGCTCCCTGCTTCCTCATGTTCAGTCGTCCCCGTGATGGTGAGTGGTTGTTATCCACCTGAGAAGATGCTGTCAACTGGCGATTGCGTATAGTACCCTTGCTCATGCCAAGTGGTCTAAAGCATGCACGAATGAGCCCTACGGATAGAAATTAGTCACAAACTCAAAATGAATATATAGCCCAACAAACACAACAAGTCTTCAATACATGTATTTTAAGTAGTCTCCTCCGCAGGCAACTCAGATAGTATGTCGGCAAATTTTTGGCAAATTAGGGCAAATGAGAGAAAATAGGGCAAATGATGGCAAGTGAGACTAATTGATAGCTGAACAGTGCAATTGCAATGTGTAAAGAAAAGGAGGGGAATGGGAATTTTTTGTTTCTCTCCCCCAGGCCCCCACTCGCGCCTCGATTCGCTTGGCGACTCGTTCGGGGCCCTCGGCCGCTCATACAATTACTCTCACTTGCCATCATTTGCCCTAATTTGTCGAAAATTTTCCCAAATACTATTTGACTTGCCTGCGGAGGAGGCTATATTTTAAGGAGTATATTTGTCTATGATTTTGGCTAATACATATGTTCTATGACAAGATTTTTCGGTTGGGCTGACTTTTATAGGGTTTTCGTTTCCTTTGACACATTGTAATTAATGTGTTTTAACTTGTATTTGAGGGCCACAAATTAGTCACCTTCACCAAATATACTTTATTTATTGATTGGTTGAAGTGTTTGTTAGGTATCTGTGTCAAAACACCTTCACAGTAAAGGTAATTAGAATACACGCCTTAAAATATGACTTTGTTTTTAACAGCTCAAAACATAAAGACTGTGTCAGTTTCCACGAAACTTTCCACGAAAGATATACTAATTTGGTTTCGAATTAAAGTATTGGGTGTCATGTAATTCCGTTCTCAAGGTATTCTGCACTAGTTAGTTTATGATTGAGGAGTAGCCTCAACTTGGGTAGTGTGCATGAGGTTGTTCTTCAGTTGTTACACTGGTTTAGACATTATAATTATAGTTATAACATCCCGACCACTAAAGCAAGCTCGACTTCTAACAAAGACAATGTGGCCCGAGTATAGGCTACTAGCAGCCTCTTGTTTATTATGTGTTTTATTGTGGCAAATAAAGGTTGGGCGCATGGTTGTGCTTGGCATAACTTATGGTGTTTGAGAAATAATAATGTCTTTAATGTCTTTATTTCATAACTTTGCAAAAAACATGCTAGTTGCTAAAAATTACAAGATCTAAATCACTCAGAAATGATGATGCTGATCTACTATTGCAAGTCTACGTTTTATTTCATCTCCACCTTTTATCTTTGAAGAATGACGCAACATCTGTCTACCTTTTTTTTAAACTTTTTACAATGTATTATATATTGTGCTACGTTAAATTTCAAATTTTAATTGCTATTTAACATTAGATTTTACACATAGAATAATTTTATCTGTAAAATTCCACCCATGTCATGCGCAATTGATCATGGATATTGCGCACTACAAATTCATACATTATTGTATATTATCATTATTACAAGATTATTTAGAAATAGGAAATACCTCTGTTGAATCCATAGAATTCAACCCTCAGGGAAATATGGCGATACCAGGTGACTGGATGGATTCGTACTGCGCGTGCGTAGATGGTTGGTCTCAAGGCATTGTAAACAATAGTATTCCTATCACTGTTGGCCAGGAAAACCTAGTGCAGGCGAAACATAATGTTACTCCAAATATACGTAACTCAGTATGGTTAGAACAGCTAATAATAAATACAATTATTACACTTTTTGGTTTAGTAAACATTTGTTTCCAGCAATTTGGAGCTAGATTTGAATAACATTTATTGTCATTCAATTTAAACTTTTCTTCATTTTGTCTGGTCGAAGAACAGTTTGTACATAACTGCCAAATAATCGTTTGCTCATGCGTTAATTATTGCGTAAAGGACTTAGTAGAGTAAAAAAGACAAGAGAGGGACTGGGGCAAGTGTAAATATCCTATGATATCTGTACTGTAGGTTGGGTATTTATATAGTTGGAAGTTTATTTTATTTCAACAACTTTATTTGGACTTACAACATAATCAGGTACTAAGAATTACAACACACAGGAGAAACAACAAATCCATTACATTTGCCAAAAAGGTGGAACACGAACGGGAGGTGTCTACCGTTGTTTACAATAAAAACATATTAAAAACACTAAATATGGCACGGACACGATCTGAATAATGAGTTAGTGAAAAGTTAGTAAAAAGTTAGTAAGTAGATATTCTGTAGATTTGATTTAAACTTGTTTGAAATGGGATTGGAAAGCACGAAGTCGGGATTGTTTGAGGAGTTTCATAGCTTTACAATACGATTGAATGTGGTAGTACTGCAGAAGGGTGTCTTAAGGAATGATGAGGAGCCCTGACGCGTCCAGCTTTGAACTACTGGTGTGAAGTCACTAATGTCCACTAGGTTATGTGCATGTGCATTATAATAATAAGTTCTATCACGGATTTCTCTATCATAACACATAGGGAAAAGTTCAAGGCGCAAAGAGCAAACCCACTATGGTGATGCTGAGGTTCGTAACATCCTGAATGCAGTTGTATAATAAAAGCTTATTGAACAGTATAGTGTGTAATATGGCTTGATATTTTTACCAGTCCAGCAGTATCAGGTTTCACAAAACCCCCACCCTCAGCATCATAAGTTCGACAATAATAAAACACTCTTAGTGCTTGTCAGAAACTGAAACACATGCAGAGTCGTTTACATCAAAGACGTCCTGTGGGCAGAAGCAGTTTTCTCAGGTCTAATAACTAACTATTTTTTGTTATCACACAAACTTTCTATTTATAGTTTTACTGTTTTTTTTGCTCCGTAAATGGGAGCATAAAGCCCCATATGGACTAGGACAATAATAAGACACTATGACATTGATAAGACGTAAACAACAACACAATTTCATGTTTATTATATATTAACACCTCGCTGATGAAACATTATCAAGAGTACCTCTCTGAACTTCGTATTGACGCTTAGTTTACTGCAAACACTATACAAACTTAACCCTTTCAGCCCCATGTCAAGTGACGTGTTGCTAAATTCTCCTTACAAGTCTCCATACATTTGTTATAAGCAGGTTGGGAGAATTTGGCAATTCATGCAAGAAAATTTGCTGTTTCTGATCAGTTCCTCGATTCTCATTACCAAACTACTTATTTATGTATTGATACGGTAAGGAGAAGATAGATGTCGATAAATGTCTGCGGCTGAAAGGGTTAACCAGACAAATACAAGCTCGGATAGGGAGTGACATAATAAACTTGTCTTTGACGATGATCACAATAAGACCTTTGTATCGAACATCGGATAGTGTAACCATGATTAATATATGCAATGATTCAATGGAAGCTCGACATACCTTGGGAATAGGTATAAACTTGACACCATATCGGCTGTACGTCAGAGTGTAGCTCCTCACCCACTGACTATATTCATAACGGCCCTGAGTTGCAATACCAGTGATCTTGGAATAAGGTCCGAAGTTCACCTGTCAAAAAAACAAATAAGAAATTTGTATTCCTCGTTAAAATGTTGTAAAACCCTATATTCAGACGGCTTAATTACTGTATCATGCTCTATTTTGACAATCCTTTCAACAGTGCTAATGCTACCAACATCTACCAATCTAAAAGTTGAAATATAGAGAAATATGTATTGCCTGTTTTATCTTCTATCATCCTTCACGTTTATGTGTTATCGTTTGAAGGACGTATCTAGAAGATACACAGCGAGGTGATACCCAACAAACACAGCGAGGTG
>JANUFV010068216.1:0-10763 GCA_024757865.1 Epizoanthus scotinus
GTCGTCTTTGACACATATCTTTCACTAGATGAACACGTTATTAAATTATGTAAATCTGCTCAATTTCATCTTAGAAACATCGGTAAGATTAGGAAATATCTTAACAAGGAATCGACGGAAATTTTAATACATGCTTTTGTAGTTCTAAATTAGATAATTGCAATTCATTGCTATATGGGCTACCTGCATATCGCTCTGACGAAGGGCTAACGCTCGAAACGTCAGCGCAAACCTACCACCCTCACGGCGAACAGCATAACATCAACTTCTACAATTGATTAAATCAATCTTTATTTGCTAAGAAACACTTGAAAACCAAGTTCGATTCTTAGGCAAGCGACAAAGCCGCGAAGCAATTGTAATCAAGCTCAATTGCCCAGCCGAGAAGTGTAGCAAAATATTTAATGTACGGCGCCAGAGATTACACGATGTAAACATAAAGCTTAAAAGTTGATATCGGTCGATGAACTGAGAAGAAGAGATAAAACATGTTCAAACATTTTGTTGGATTACTGACATGTGGGTTTCGATATGTGTTATTTAATACGTAAATAAAATATATGACAGAATACACTTAACACTTCCACAACGTACGTACAAGGTGCCAATATACTCAAATGTTATGTTATGTAATCACATCTCGATTATACTAATAGCATGTAATAGTAAAACGAATCTGAAGGATTAGTCCAAGGATTTTCTCAAACCCAGGCTATTTTGCTGTGCTGTCATGCACTAAATCACGACACTGACACAGGATTCCACGAGAGCAAAAGTCGTAACATCGAGTTCGCTGTCAAAGGTGAGAGTAATGCCAGTAATAGTTGATAACCTTCATCAACTCACTCGCACTCTTGCACTGCACTGTTGTACTCAATTTATCGGTATTTGATCTCTCTTCATTCTTGATTGAGGTATGATTCCGCGGTACACGTACATAGACCTTGCTTTGCTGTTTGTGTGACTGTTGGGCCATAGATTTAACAGTCCATTAAGTATAGCAAATTTTTAAGCTCAGACGGAGGCTTCACCCGGGGTATAAAATACTTTTCGTATTTCAAATACTTTCCTGGGCGAGGTCGGGAAGCTTGGTAAAAGTACAAAATAAGCGGCGAAACTGGACACGACTCAAGTTTCAGTTCTAATCTCAAGTCAATTATCTTGTCATCGCTTCGCAGCTTTCTACACATGCGGTATGGAATAGAAGCGACCAAGCAACAAGGCATTAGCATGCACCACAAGCAAGACAACTCTAGTGAAAGGATAGGATTGGGCCTTGAGTGATTTGTGATGTGGAAGGTCGAATTGAACCACGCAACGTCGTCTTTAAAATCCAGAGGCAAAATGTTGTTGAGAGTTGGCTCGAGATCAACAGTAAAACAAAACTTTTCCCGTCTTCTTAGCTTGTTTGATATCGAGTCAGTGATAATTTGAAATTGTTTTGCCAAAGCTGAACTGGTATGATCAAAAACAAGCACAAAATCCATGTCAAAGCCTGTTATCATGGCTTCGTCATCCTGTCGCCTTGTAACACACATGATCAGTGGCCTGCTCAACATCTCTACCAATGTCTGCAAGTCCTCTTCCGTCTTTACTTTCACTATTTGCTCCTTGTCGTTGTAGATCATTGTTGGAAGAGAATAAACGGGTTGAAACATCTCGTTACATGTTATAACTGTCACTGTGTTGGGGTTATAAGATATCCAACCGGCTTTCACTTCGTTGTTCAACAAGAAACTGTCTTGCAAGTCTGGTAATTTCTCTTCCAGCATGTGATGAAAGGACGAAACTGGAAAGAAAGTTACTTCTGTCTTTTTCAACGAAGTTTCGGCGTCAATGCCGTCTTTGCTGGAGATGTCACATTTAGAACTCATTACGGTGATGCATTGAAGACTTTAAAACCTACTACATGATGTTGTTGTTGTTGTCCATAAACCGCTTTCGCTGCGTAGCCAAGTTAGGACGATTACAATTTTAGTTATTGTACTTGGACAATCAAAGGCTGTCTTTTGTTTATTTTGCCGCAAGGTTTGTGGACTTTATGTTATCGAGTAGAACTGATTTTAAAATCTTACAACAGTTGCCACTTCAAATTTAACGCGTTTTTTCTCTTAAGATTGACAAAGATAACTTTTAACTGTACATCGATGTGACAGTATATAGTTAAGTTATGATTGCAATGTTTTCATTTCCGGTAACAATGCATTTTTAACTTGGCACCATTATATTGTTATGATACGTGGAGCCAATTTGAACAAAAGGCTTTGCTTTATATTCGGCAGTCTGGATTTGTCTATTGTTTCGTTTGTAAATTACTATCTAATTCGTAGTATTTTTAAACTCTCTAAGGGGCTACTTAGGAGCATACATTTATTTTTAGAAATATAGTTTATTGTATTGCACTGATTCCTATGCTGGATTCCTATTATCATATAAACAAAACAAAATATTTATTTTATTTATTTATTTATTTTCCTGTAACGCAGTAACGATTTTAACGATTCTAACGATATTTCGTTAGACCTTTCAACGGAGATTATTCAAATTGCTATTACAGGACCCGCTAACGAATCTAACGATTTTAACGGAGATTATGCAAATTGATCTTGTGAAGGTTTGTTAGCGAATATAACGATATTTCGTTATGACCGCTGATTTAACGGAGATTATTCCTTGTGGTTTGACCAAACTACGATTTACTTTTTGCCTATTGGAGTTGTTTATATTCATTTAATACGGACCCTTGCAGTTTAACTGAACTACGACTTGCTTTTTGCCTAGTCAGTCTAGTTGTTTATATTCACAAACCCTTGCGGTTTAACCAAACTAAGACTTACTTTTTGCCTAGTCAAGTTGTTCATATTCATTAAATACGGACCCTACTTGCAGTTTAGCCGAACTACGACTTGCTTTTTGTCTAGCTAGTGCCACTAGTGGAGTCGTTCATATTCATTTAATACGTGCCCTTGAAGTTTAACCGAACTACGACTTACTTTTTGCCTAGTCAAGTTGTTTATATTCATTAAATACGGACCCTACTTGCAGTTTAGCCGAACTACGACTTGCTTTTTGTCTAGCTAGTGCCAGTAGTGGAGTCGTTCATATTCATTTAATACGTGCCCTTGAAGTTTAACCGAACTACGACTTACTTTTTGCCTAGTCAAGTTGTTTATATTCATTAAATACGGACCCTACTTGCAGTTTAGCCGAACTACGACTTGCTTTTTGTCTAGCTAGTGCCAGTAGTGGAGTCGTTCATATTCATTTAATACGTGCCCTTGAAGTTTAACCGAACTACGACTTGCTTTTTGCGTAGTGGAGTTGTTTATATTCATTTAATACGGGCCCCACTTGCAGTTTTACCAAACTAAGACTTACTTTTTGCCTGCAGTTTAACCGACGGAACTACTACTTACTTTTTGCCTAATCTAGTTATTTATATATTCATTTAATATGGCCACTTGTACATAGTTTGACCAAACTACGACTTACTTCTTACCTAGTCTAGTTGTTTCTATACAAACCTGACTCAAACCATAACCATGGAAATAAAACTAACAGTCACAATAATTATAAACCTAGCCCTAACAATTATAACCATAAAATAGAGTATTGTGACGGTTAGGTTTATTTTTATGTTTTAAAAAACTGATGGTTGGGCTATAAGTCTATAATTAATGTAATGGTTACGTTTATTTTTATGGTTAGACAAAAACAACAACAACGACAACAACATTTTATTTTTCACCTCAAATTACATTAAAGAAACAAAAAGAGATCCTTGAAATAGGTATAGGTGCTGGTTACATGGAATAAACTTGGTTAATTGAACTTGATTGATTGGTAAAAACATGGTTAAGGTTAAGGTTAGGTCTGTAATTATTGTAGTATGGTTAGGGTTAGGTTTATTTTTATTGTTAAGGTTAGGTTTATGGTTAGGGTTAGGGTTACGTTAATAATTATTGTGATAATTAGGTCTATTTTTATGGTTATTGATGGCTAGGTGTATTTTCTTGGTTATGGTTAAAATTAGATTTGTAATTATTATGATGGTTAGGTGTATTGTGTTATGGTTAGGGCTAGGTTTATAAATGCATTTCCTTTGGAGTCGTTTTACCACACACAACCCGAACAATACAATATTATTGACCACTTCAAAACCAACTCACTCAAGGCTGCAGGTAACAAATACAAGAAATTGACAAACAATCATACATTGACATTCAACAAAACCTTTCTTTACGGAACTGAAAATGCTCATCTACTGCACATAAGAATATATCAAACTGACAAATGGTTACAGCAAAGTTAGATTTTACAGTCTTCTCTACGCCAGAAACCTGTCCCACTGCTCGCACCTGCAGTATTTTACCAACACATCTACAGTCCATATTCCTCCCTTAACATGTCTTGGACAAGTGGTTAGTGGAGGAACAGAAGATTGTTGCATTTTTTTATAAAACCATCATGGTGCATTGGCAAAACAACTCGGATCAGTTCAACCAAATCACTTCGAATAACTGATTGGGATAATTTGAAATAATCCATACTGCTGGACACATTTCAGACAACGGCAATAACATTTCCCCTTCTAGTCTCCCTTTATCCAACTTTTCTCTCAAATGCTTGCTGTTTTCATTTTACCTATAATATAAACAATTCAGAATTAAATTTAGTCATTTATTATATAACATAACATAACATTTAATATTTCATACCATGCACCTTAGTACTGCGAACACAATCTAGGCTCCACTTCTTCAAATATTCAGCACCGCACAGAAATATATATCTATGGATACAATTACCTTGACAGTTAACATCTATCCGCTAGGTTAAATCCTATCGGCTGGATAACACAATCAGCTACAGTATTATTTTGTACAACCCAGGCTAAAATCTTAAGGCCTAGTGTCACAGCGGGTATGGACGCCCCGCGGATATGGACCACGGTCCAAACCGCTAGCAGACTGATGGACCCCCCTCGAGAGAAAAAAAGAAGAAGAAGGAAAACAATTGAGGTTTATGCGATCAACAAAGGTCACTTAACAAAATTCAAATCCCTTGGTATGTCATGTAGGAAATTACTGAAGCTCCTACAAATCAAGACAATAAATACATTATGAAATTTCAAATCAAAGCTCATCTATGTTGTACACCCATCGTCTCGGCTGACTATTTTGATCGTGGTCAACGTAAAACAACGCTCCGTTGTCCAGGATGAATTTTTGAGACTTCTTTTGCAAATCCCGTTTATTGTCTCTTACAACTCCATCTGGATATAACCCATCGTGAATAAAGTTGAAAATGTCCTTGTACGTTATAGTCTCAGCCATTACTCGCGAATATTGAAGGTGTAGTAGTTTTACTAAGAGATCTTATGTGAAATGATAACTGGTCAGAGATTGCAATGATACTTATATTTTAGCAGCAGCAATATAGTAATAGCAAGAATGATTGGTCAAATAAATAATTAAAGGTAAATACTGTAATTTTGAATTTGTTTGCTAAAACAATATATTTGACGCTCAGCAAATTTAAAATCTGGCCCATGTGACAATAATGAATAATTTAAAAAACTTTTTTTGTTTCATTTGCATTAAATCCATTCATGAAAGAGCACAAATGGACTATTTGTTTGTGAATTTATAGTTTGGTTTTATAGAAAAGGGTAATTAATTGTACGCGCATGAAAATTCTGAATCTGATCTACGCAAATTGATTGAGTAAATAACATTCTTATACAAAAAAAACATATTCTAATTCACTGATATAGTTCGGCAGAATGGTGAAATAATTGTTCAGTTTGTGGTAAAAGCACCAAATTTGGCACAGTGATAGCTTATGGCATACTGATCACTTTTGGGTATACCCCATCGAGATCTATGCCATAATTCCAATTACATGGGGTTTCTTTACTGCACCCGAATTTTAGCATGGAAACTAGGCTGACACAGAATATGCCAAGTGTCAGCTTCATTTGCGCATGGAAAATGGTTTTTACACCTGAAAACATGAAGAGTAATGTAAAGCAATGTAAAGCAAAAAGTTTTTAGGTTAAGCAGGGTCACGTGATGTCGCAGAATGGAAACGAGGCTGGTACAGAAAAGATTATGATAAATGAAATATGACCGCTTTATTTAGGCCATTTCCCGATTCTGTAAGCTGATTTTGCCATATTTGTTATATTGCATAATAGTTTCAGGGATGCCTGTGTACTTTAGGCTAGTCTTGAAGCAATCTTGAAGGCTTCCCATGTGTCTCTTACATGTCACGCCCATCAGGTGACAGCTAGTGTTTTAGATATACTGGTAAACAAGGCATTAGTCAGTGACTGTGAGAGTCTTCCCAAAGGAGTTGACCTTCTCCTGTTTAGTCTTTGGCGCAGACAATGACAAGCTGAAAGTCCACATTTCCATTACTGGTGTCTTGTTCTGAAGTTTCAGCTAACGATTCTGATATTGGTGAGGTCATTGCGCGAAGGGAACTTCCAGTTATACAAAGAAGCTTGCACAGCGCTTCCTCCGTGGGTTTTTTGCGTTAAAGCACACAAACTATGCTAGGTGGCTCCCAGTCCATATTCGTGACATGGAATCCTTTGATGAGGAGAATCCATCAGTTCCGAAAGGGACATTTTGTAGTGCAGAACACTCTTCCCGCCTTCTCGTCTATCCCGATTTACCAGGCACATGAGCAGAACAACAAAATTTGCAAAGGTGACGGTGAGGTGATAGGTTTGACCGAAAACTCATCCCAGTTATTGTGTCGAATGATCTCTGGGCCACAAATTTCACGGATCATCAATAAAATTAAGTTCTCCAAAGAGTTGATGAAGAAAAGGCAGAGTGAAGGACCAGATTTTTGTCACCACGAGCAAATGAGTGGGATCCAAGCCACTCCGTTTCTTGAGCCTAGCGAGGATCTTCAACACACGTGACATCATGGACTCCAGTGTTGCAGAAAGCGTAAGACAAGTCGAGGCAATCGGCAAGGCGCACTACCAGGCGTTCGTCACTGACCGAGTTGAGAAGCAGACAACGTCTCTGTTTGACCCAATAAATAGAAAAAAATTGCCACTGTTCAGTTGTCCTCCACCATCTAAAGCGAAATCCAGTGACAAAATGTAAATAGCATCACTTAAGAGTAATTGTTCTCTATTTTCGCGCCTGTATGTGTCCTGCCAAGTTCGTGATGGAGATTTATAAGAGTTCTTCTGTCACGAGAATCAGAGTTTTCCGCCTGCCTTGTCCAAATATGGGAAACTTAGATCTGGTACTAAGTCAAACCTGGTACCATGCCTCCAAAGGCTCAACCCTGTACAAGCAGAATCACCAGCGGTAGAGGCTCTATTAATGGACGGCGCAGTAATCGTGAATATGCTCAAGCCTGGTCCTTCAAGGACATTCGAGGAATATAGCCAGTGTGTTTTTCTTCCATATACGTGAAAGGTCAGCTCAAGTTGATGTTGTATGGGACACGTGTCAGGGACAACACGAGGCAATAACTCGACGCAAGAGAGGAAATGGGGTACGCAGGCGTGTCAAACCTGACACCAAAATCCCAATCAACTGGCCAGCTTTCCTTGGAATTGACGAGAACAAGGAATAACTCTTCGACTACCTTGCTGAGCAATTAGGCACGATCGAAGCGGAGCATGGACATGTCATATCCACAAAACGCGAATCTGTAGTGAGCAATGGAAGAAGAGATGGCACATCTGATATGTCATACGAGGAGGCCGATACAAGGCTCTTGCTCCATGTTGCTGATGCAGCAAAGTGCAGCCTTACAAAGATAATGTTGCGGACGTTGTTGTTATAGCTGTCGCAAGTACATTTCATCACTTAGCTTTGTCTGAGCTTTGGATCGCATTTGAGGTAGAGAAGCATTTGCGATATCTCCCAATTCATAGCATTTCTTGTAGCATGGGTCCGAGGAAATCAAGGGCTCTTCTTGCATTCCACGCATTTATCGTATCTGACCAGACTTCCTCATTTCCCAACAGAGGTAAGAAAACAGCATTGCAAGCATGGACGGTATAAAATGAAGTCACTGATGTCTTTGAGAGCTTAACGAATGCGCCGTCGATATCAGCTGTGACTAATGTTATGCCTATCCTAGAACGTTATAATATAATAATAATAATAATAATAATAATTTATTATTTCTATAGCGCACTCTCCAGAAGCTTTACATAATTATATATACAATTCAAAAGAAAAAATATAAATATAAATATCAAGGTTGAAATATAAATAACAATAATAAATGATAACTGTGTGCTCATGTATGATCGCACAAGCACGTGTACGACGGTGAATACTGCACGCAAGGTCCTCTTCACACCACAAGTCAAGAGATATCGAGGTTCTGCCACCAACAGGCGATGCTCTTTTACAGCACACTAAGAAGGTGCTTGGAGGTGTCTCTTCAACTTCCACTTCCAAACGAATGGGGCTGGGCAAGAGACCCTAGCCAAGCATGGGAACCTCTATGGACGACAATTCCAATAGGACTCAAAATGCTGCCAGAACTCCTAAAGTGCGGGTGTAAGAGCGAGCGAGGCTGTGCTGAACGCTGTAAACGCGCTCTTGCAGAGCTACCTTGCACAGCACTTTGCCACTGTGGAAGGCTTTGTGACAGAAGTTAACATGTAGACATTTTCTTTTGTGATCTATTTGAGTTGTCGTTGGCTGTTCTTTTGTAACATTCAAAGACAAATGCTACCTTTGCTGAATTAGTCATTGTATAATAACAAATGAAGCTGACACTTGGCATATTCTGTGTCAGCCTCGTTTCCATGCTAGAGTTCGGGTGCCGTAAAAGAAACCCTCTGTTATTGAAATTATGGCATAGATATTGATGGGGTCCATATCCAATATTAATTGGTATGCCATAAACTATCACTGTGCCAAATTTGGTGCTTTTACCACAAACTGAAGAATTATCCTAAATTTTGCACGATTCTGCCGGACTAATATGATATAGTACTGATTAACAAGCAGAAGCAAGTTATATTAATACTCCGCATGATGACAAATATGAATACAATCTGTGTGGGTTATTGACCAAAAAACCTTGTTGCTTTTGAAATTCAAATTACTTAAAAAGTCCAACTGGTTTTGTCAAAACAAGCCAAAGACAATCATAAGCATGTCAAAATAGTTTTTCTGTGTTGTGGACAAAATAATAAATTCGGATTTGGTTTGATTCAGTCTTCAGCATAAAACAAATCAGCAACAAGTCGAGTATAGAAAAAGTGTACATTCGACCACAACAGCAAAAGTAAACAATTAAGGGCAAAAGCGAGTCCCTTGGGCTTGAAGTTGATGACAATACGTTAAATGTATGTACAGGTCGAACTTACCGCCTATCTCGCAACTTTCAGGTATAATTCAAATCCAAACATATGCCCGAAGCGAACATCGACACGGCCCGAGCGAACTTTTACCATTTTCTTGAACTCACTGGACCAGGTCTATCTACTCTCTTTATTCTAATGGAAGAGAACTTATAGAACTGTTTAGAATGTTACCAATCTTACTATATTTATACTTAGTAAATAAAGTACTTCTGTTGCCTGTTCTATTGAATCTCAAACTGCATAAATACTCCTTCATTCACAAACTTCGGGAAACTTGTCAACTGAATTATTAGTGGTTATCTCCACAATCTGCAATTTTTACGGCATTTACTGGAACTGAAGTGTCCTCCGATAATTCTTTGGTTGGTGTTTCTCTATATAAAGAATTAGCTTTGACACCATTTGTGTGTGTGTTCTTTATTTAATTTCCTTCATGTGTGTGTGTGTGTATGTGTGGATTTTGATCATTTCGACCTTTATCTTTCAAATTAACAAATAATCCACCCAGCTCGATTAGCTCTTTATAGTTATTCTGGGTGGACATTTACCTGTTGTGTCGATTAACAATGTAAATTTAATAGATAAGGATTTGTGGTAAATAAATTGTTGTTGTTGTCACAGAAAGAGAGAGACTGGGCTACCCAAATTCGAGCAAGAAATGGACTTCGTATAAAAATATATACAGCACCAAATCTAATTAAAGTGTTTACGACTGAACAGCGAAGAACTGGAATCTGATTGGTACGTTTACAATCGGTTCAACATCCATTCATGTTATGACCAAGTAGCTAAGGTTACGTGCTATAAACATAAGCAGAGAAGAAACAGAAAATTGAACGATTCCACTACTCTGCAGTTCAAAGGCAAACTGCACTAAAGGAAATGTCAATGTTGCGTACTTAACAAACTGATGTCTCAGAATAAAAAGTCTATAAACTGATTCACCCATACAAAGTCTATAAACTGATTCACCCATACAAAATGTTTTAAACTGATTCACCCATACAAAGTTTATAAACTGATTCACCCATACAAAGTCTATAACCTGATTCACCCATACAAAGTCTATAACCTGATTCACCCATACAAAGTCTATAAACTGATTCACCCATACAAAGTCTATAAACTGATTCTCCCATACAAAATGTTTTAAACTGATTCACCCATACAAAGTCTATAAACTGATTCACCCATCCATACAACGTCTATAAACTGATTCACCCATACAAAGTCTATAAACTGATTCACCCATACAAAGTCTATAAACTGATTCACCCATACAAAGTCTATAAGCTGATTCACCCATACAAAGTCTATAAACAGATTCACCCATACAAAGTCTATAAACTGATTCACCCATACAAAGTCTATAAACTGATTCACCCATACAAAGTCTATA
>JANUFV010068327.1:0-10872 GCA_024757865.1 Epizoanthus scotinus
CTATTATTTTGAAAATGAGACTCGTTCACCCTGTACTATTATTCCGGACTGTACGATTATTCGGTACTACATAGTACTATGATGCCTGAAGGTCAATCCAGACAATATGTCTTCTCAAGGGACCCATTTAGGGGTAGGGGGTTGCCAACCTCTGTCTCCTCTGGAGCTAAAATATTTCTGAAACTAAACGGCACAATGTGCATCGAAATGTATTGTCTAGCATTGTTTGTCTTTCGCTATCAGTTTATTGTCATTTTACATCATTTATTATAATATAATTTGTAATTGATTCATCTGACAGACTTAGATGCAATTCAAAGCAAATTCATACCAACCACACTTTGTATGCCTGCTATCATGGTAAATTAAACATTTCTTTTGCTGATTTGTATGGAATGCCAAGTGAGAAAAGAGTTCATAAATAACCATGATGAAACAAAGCTTCTTTTGCAAATATCTAGGTCAAGATAACTGATAAATGCATTGAAATCTGCATATGTCGGCACCATGACACATTGGGGTTTGAATATCACATAATATATAAAATTATATGATATAATGATTAATCAGTTTTTATAGAGTTTAAATTTGGTCAATTGATATTTAGCTCGACAGTACTGTTTTGTAAGAACTGAAGTCCTCACTCGTCAAGAGCTGGATTGGGTATTTGAACACAACATCTTTTGTTAACACTCAGTACAAACGGAAATGGAAATGTTCACTCGCAATCCAGCTCCTAATGAGTGAGGCCTTTGGTCCTTATGAAACAGTACTGTTGAGTAAAATATGAAATTAACCAAACTAAACTCTCTAAACTATAATAATTAAATTATATTTCACTCTACATCACTGTATTGAGCACTGTAGGACTAAAATGCATTGAAGCATCCATATATCAAAAATTATATATTCATATGTAGGTTGCAAGCTCTCGCATATATATTATATAGACTATTACGTTTCTTACAAAACTATAAGTATAGAATTCTAATTTTTTTCCTAGTAAGTAAATAATGCAAATAACAAAAATTATTCACTTTTTTTTTTTGAACGATTTTGATCTCTCCATACATTTGCTGTTATTTTGTGTCATGAATTTTCCTTCACATTTGCTCTAACTTATTTATTCTGTGTCTGTTGACACCGTCATGTGTGTGGAAGAGTGAGCTTTGGACCTCGACACCCTTCCGTATAATAAACATAATAATATATAAATATTACAATAAATATAATGAAGCATGAATAGGCCAAACTTTTGTTATTAAAGAAGTACCAATGCAAGAAGTTCTCTGTCTACTCCCTTGATTCAAGTCTATAATAAATAATATATATATTATAATAATATATATCTGAAAATCCTTTGTGCTGCAGAAAATAATTACTATCCATTGCTACAAATATATTGAAAACATCAAAGCCTTGGTCTCAAAAAATTATACAAAACAGTAAACAAATAAACTTTTCTTCATCACCATCCTGAACAGAACACAGTCACTGCAGTTTGTAAATATTTTTGTTGTTGTTGTTGTTGTTGTTGTTATTTAACTATTTATTACAATATTTTAAATTTTACTGATCACTATCAACCTGCAATGTTCGATTTTCAGATTGACAGCAACTAAAAGTGTTAAGAGATTGTGTAAACATTCAAGATCCTTCCTTTACAAACATTTAATTTTGCAGCTATTCATTATCTCTTCAATTGCACAAAGAACTTTACATTATCTATTTAAAACCTTTCTTGGCAGACTTCTTCTTTGTAAAGGCTCCACTTAAACCAAGCTTTTGTTTTATTCATTTCAGAAGAAGATGGTATCATAACAACAAATGTGAATTAAGGCTGTGTACTTCCTATAACTGTGATCCATAATGAGTTCAGGAAGGAGTAATAATTACTTTTATGAAATCTGCTGATGAGATAACAGGAAAAAGTTGACACTAGATTCTACCAACAAAACATAGAAAAAATCTAGTACCTTGATTTTGTATTTCTAAATAGTTTTATCACTTAGACCTGGAGTACATGTGCTGTGCCTATTTATTTTATACCTGAAGCCTGAAAATTGCAGATGGAGTCTGAATGCACCTGTCGAACAAAGCTAACACAAGTACAATGCAGCCCAATATAATATCTGTGTTCATCAACGACAAGTCAGAATCACAGCAGGGATCTTCAGATCCTGTGGAGTTTGGTTAAAGAAAGCCTTCTCTATTTTGAAGACACATATGCGAACTCCAGATGCAAATTCACTGATTTATATTGGGCTCTCATACATGCAAGATGTAATCCCTTAATGTAGCTGAGATCTGTTTGTAACCCAAAACCTGCCATCAATATTGTTAACATGCAGATTTAAACATTATGAGTCTGTTCCATTTGATGAAACATTTATATCCTCAATTGAGTTTGTAAAATTTAAAGCTTCACAAAACATTTCTAATTTACATTTCTCATTACATCTAGTTAAAGGATGACCACTACAGCAGATGGAAAATCTGTCCAAACTGACCAGTGTTAACTTGAGTTATAGAAAGACCCACCCTTGGCATGTAAACAAAACTTTCATATGCTGAACTGGTCGCATATGTTTTGGTCAAATCGGTCAAAACACAAAACATAGCACAAACCAGCCAAGTATTGCAATAAAATATATTTGTAGTGTGACATTGAAAGGAATTAATTATTATGGCTGGAACAGCATACAAATACGGAAACCCAAACAATTTTCTGTTTTCATTTTTCTGGTTGATATCCCATGCATGCAATGGGTTGTTTCAAAACAGCCGAAAAATGTTTTAATGTGGGTTAAGTAGCCGGTGACCTGGTCGAGCTAGAATTACAATTCGAGTCACACAGATCTATATATACTGACAAAGGGTCTTGGGTCTTGGGACATCAAGCAAATCTTATGTACAGCAATCAAGCAATTTTTCAACTAATCATTAATGCTTTACATGTTTTGTTTCTCACACTTGAAAGTCAAAAATACTGGACAGGTATATATGCAAAAATATTCAAAGCAGTTATAAGCTTACATTTGCATGCAGATGCTACAGATCTTGGCCCACAACCAAAATTGTACCCTTGGCCTTTAAACACACATGCTTGAGTCCTACCCACATGAAAGTAAAATATAGAATACAATTTCTCGAATTTTATATTTTCCTGTTTGTTACTAAATATTCATATATACTCATGACTAGAAACATTAGTGTATGAGAAAGATTTTTTAAAAGAAGAATTTGTGTGTTATTAAATTGAAGCAGCTGTCACAGTTACAAATTAAAATGCAAAATCAAAATTTCCTGTGCATAGTGAAATATTTGTCCAATATCTGTGCTTATTTGTTCTATATAACTACAGGTTCTTAAATTCTGCCAAAGATCAAGCTCAAAATGTATTCAGAGTTTTAACAAAGCTCTACATAAGGCTTGATTCTTTAAATTCTAATATATTATTGTCAGATCCCAAGGTTGTATCCCACAGTTTGCTTTGGGATAACACAACAAAAATTATAGCTCTATATTTTGAGTACAATGCCAATGGGAAACTGTAGTCCTACACAACTATATATGGCTAAACTCTTTGGTGTATGCATGTATGTCTACAACAAAAGATGAAATATATATGCAAAATGAAGTTCCATGCCTATGTTCTTGTTGATAATAGTTTAGGGTGATCAATATTATTTTAAAGAGATAAAATCAATCTACCTACAACAAAAAATATTTCTACAAATCAACATTCCACAATATTTATCACCCAGAATTTTCTTCCTTCATGTTCAGAAAGGAGAACACAAGTTGAAGTATGATGGTAACTCTAGAGTGTAGACTTTGCAGGAAAAAAACCCCTGAATAACCAAATGTCAAAATTTTTATTGGAACAATTCACAAATTTGCATTAATCAAGAAACCTCTTACAAAACTAATCCCAATGCCTACCTGCGTATTGTCCAAGATAAAATATTTTTTCTATTTTAATTATACTTGCAACAGAAGCTTTCTCTTTCAACACACCTTTATATATTGCTGAGCACTCTGAAGCAGAGCTAAAGTTGTGGCTTTCTGGTGATCTGGTGGTTCAGGAACCAACTTTTTAAGCAGTTCTAGGCAATCTCTCAAATGAGCTCGTCTGCAAAGTCATAAACAATAACAATGGCGATAAGAAAAAAATATTCTGCGAACACTTTGTCGTTAACAACATTATATCAAAATTTTACAAACAAAACTGCGTGGCTGCCCTGAGGGTACAAAGTTTCTAAGAATAGGGAAATTAAGATCTTGAGCAAAGGTTCATTTGTTTTTCGAAACAACAACAATGCCACGCTATATATAAAACGGAACCAACAAACTGCTATATTGCATAAAGCAATTCCGTTTTCAGCCGAAATTGCTTTGGTATCGAGACAAAGTTGATTATGCTTTGCCTCTAAGTTGTACATATTTTCTCCATGAGAGCTTTTATGGGAATTATGGAGGTGTTTGCTGGTACCCGCCATAATTATTTGCAAGCTCTCGCAGTCTCGGTTTCAAAGCTCTTCAAAATATCACCAATGTACCACTCAAACTGTCAGTGCTATGGAAATATATAAACACAGCTTTATTTTCCTATGCTCTCACAATTCATAAAAGCCAATTCAGAGAAGGAACCTACGTCAAAACTTGCAAGGAAAACGTGAAATTGTCTCGATGTACTCAGTACTACGTATTCAAGATGGTATGCATTTTGCACGTGCGTTCTTCTGTTGTTTTGGCAGCCACGTGGCACAAAGATAAAAATTATGCTAGCAAATTTTCATAATACACTCCTTCCATTTCTAAGAACAAATTATAAGTCACTTAACCACAGTTAAATTCTACAGAAGAGACTATAGCAGAGTATTTACAAACGGAACTGCAACTCCATGTACTTACCGGTTTTTCTCTAGTTGGTTGTGGGTAGAGCGACTGGTAGATGTCAGTGGAAAATTGTGCACGATGCAAGAGAAAAATAAAAATAAACTCAGTTAATTAAACGAGACAAGACCGCAACTGTCCTCCCTCGCAAACTTAGTTATACCCATGCAGAATCAGAATACCGTAAATGTTTATATGAAAACAAAGGGAGACACGAACACATCGAGTGAAGCTTAGGTCCTCGTTAATAGTGTTTATAAAACATAAATGAGCCAGGGCTAAGAATTAGAAAGCGCGTCGGTATCACACAATTTACAAAAACCCACACGTTACGGATAATGCAAACTGAATGCATGCTCTATCTATCATACTTGAACAGAATAAAACTCGTTCTGTATTTGTATCATCATATTGTGGCGGCGACCCCCTTCTCTGGGGGATACCCGGGGCGCCTTCAGTCGATGATACGAAGAAGCGAACGAGTAAAATGTACATTGCAAGCACTTCTTGAAAGCGCTGAAATTGACCACGGTTGTCAATTTCTGCGGCAACCACCGTCAAAACAGGAATAGTTTTGGTTTTCTGTTGAAGACAAATCCCAGAGAGCTGCCGTTAAACCTGTATTAAGCTTTATGTACTTAGGTACACAGAGAAACACACAGAGCGCCATTATTTTCAACACGATTTCTCCTAAACGACTGATGCGACGTGGCAAAACGAAACGTTGTATATATTTTCTTGCCTGGCGTTCGGTGGAAAGCAATACAATAACACACAAGGTTCATTACCTGTAACTTGGAGATCTCTTCGTCGTTTTCTTTTCGCGTTTGGAAGGAGTTTGAGGTCGTTTCTTCCCTGAAGTTTGGGCGGAAAGAGGACATTAACGGGGCGTGAGAACGACATGTGCCACAAATTCAACTCAGATAAGGTGTAAAACTTACCTTCATCACGTTGCTCTAGAATCTTTGCAGCCTCTAGAAGTTGCTCGATGTTCATCATAGTTAGACAGACGGAAATTGTCTCACAGGGAAAGCGAAACCACGAAATAAGCAAGATTTTTCTGCATGTGCAGCGCTGAACATAAATAGCATTTCAAAACGAAAACAAGAAGTCTGTCACGCGCCCAAACGTCATGGTAATCATATGCCAGTATCTGCTCTCTGATTGGACAAAGAACAATAAGACAGACACGAGGGACAATCTTCAAATGTAGTAGCCAATCACGTTACAGAATTGAACAACGTGCTGGTTCACATGGTGCGTCAAGGTGTTCCACGTGGGAAGATACTTCGGTAGTTGCGCGCAAAACATTTGCTTCACACGATATTTGAAACGAAAATTTATTTCACAATAAAGAACAGCTATGACTTCCTTGTGTAGTCGTCTTTGAGAGGACACCAAACTCTCCATAGATAAGTTCTACGCTTTCTCAAATACAAAGCCATGCTTGAGTAATTTTATAGGAAGTGAATATTTGTAAAACCCATCTCCCGGTGTCGAAGTGATGAAAGGGTTTGACAGACCAAAACCTACAACAAAACAATAGATTCCTTGCTGAATTTGCATTTATGATATGCGCAAGGGCAGGTCGAAGGCTTGTATTTATTTCCTCTACGCAAAACGTATTTTAGAACTTGATATCATCACGTAAATCAATTGTCCGTGAAAACGTCTTATTTGAACTTTTTAAGGAAATTACATCCGTTCTCTTGGGTATTACCCGACAAAAGAAAAGCACTTTACTTTTCAGATAGGTGTGAAGCAAAGTATAGCCTTTTGTGAACAATTGACGCACAAGAAAAAGCGCCAAAGAGCGTAAAACAAAAAATGAACCCCAAATCGTGCTCAGAATTATAATTTCTGAAGTTCAGATTTGACAGACGTGTGTAGTCTTTCTTGACAGGTTTTTTTATACACAAACCGAAGTGATAGCGAAAGGTATCGTTCCCTACCAGATATTGCATGCTGTGTTCGTGAGACCTATGCATTTATAACATGCTATAACGAAATATATATCAAGACGATTGTTCATATATATTTTGATGCATCACACAGGATCACAGGTTTTTCCAAAAAAGCGACTGCTACAATGTTTTGAGGTAAGAGACGAAATTCAACTATGCTTAAACTTGGCCTTGGTTGAAAGGTCAGAGGTCTCTTAATGTGTTGGATCCTGATCAAGTCACTAAAAAACAAGAAATGCCTGAGACAAAACTGATACAAACTTTTTATAGACCTATTTTAATAGGTAAAACGGTTAACCCGCTCTTTCTAAATTGGCGGGAAAATAAATTAACGTAAAAACACCTTCCCGCCATGTTTACATAAATAAAATTCAGTTTGAAATCGTTGTTTTGGCCCGTTCCAGTCGATTGATGTAGATTTCGTGTGCAACGAACAACAGTCGCAGATAGGCAATTGTGCAAACGAGGCATAAACATATGCAGGCGTTTAATCCAATTTTATAACAACATTCCATCGATTATCACGAGCTATCGCTCATCTCGGATTAAATTTTGTTATATTTCATGAAATGTTTTCATCACTAAAACCTTCTGACAGTGCGAGTATGCTTGTGCGAGTATGCAGATCCCTTGCATGTCTGGACATGTACATGAGTTCACGATGCATGACGTATTACATTTTTCATGATTCTTATGAGCGAAATACAATCACGAAATTACAGCATTATCATTATAACTGTGCCTGGAAATGTAATTGCCAGAATCTGCGGATTCTGAAAGATATTATTAATCAAAATATTTTTTTTATGTTCTCCCCGAATGTTTGACATAGTCTGCACGCTTCAGTGAGCATGTCCCAATTGCTTGCTTACGTATTTTGACGGGCTTGCACAAACTTGCCTGCCTCTAATCACAAACCACGTAATATTTTTTTTAAATCTCACCACATCTCCAATTTCATTTTCACTCTTTCGTAACCTCAACAATATCGACCAGCATGCCCCATCAGTTAGCATTTTTTATAGTGTTAAATTTTAGCTAGAACTCTTGAACTTATATTTTAGATTTATAATATTATTTCCAATGCTTGACAGTCGTTGCCTCAAAATCAAAATGTAATAATTTTTATGATTGGCTGAATGTATGCTTTGTGTCAGGCCATAAAGTAAACTTGCTCTGACGAAGGGCTAACGCTCGAAACTTCAGCTCAAACCTACCACCCTCACGGCGAACAGCATAACATCAACTTCTATAGTTGATTAAATCAATCTTGATTTGACCTACTCGCCGAAATAGAATCCCTAGTTTTTTTCAAAACTAGTCCACCATAAAGTAAACAGTCTATTGAACTGATCAACGGCACGAGTCATTAAAAGATTGATTGTTGATACATGCAATAAACTTCGAAAGTTTCTCATTTCTAAAAAAAATTAAATTAAATTCGTTTCAACTGGTTGTCAGTTAACGTCCGACTTCTTCAAGCAGATGCAAGACAGATTATGCTCTGTAAATGGAATAATTATTTTTTTAGCTTTAAATATTCAGATATTGTTTTACACCGCGCTGTGATATTGTTAGTGATTGTCAAGCGTTGTGTATTAATACTAATAGCCGTCTCACGAAACGAACTCATCGAGGGTGAAGGTGAGACACACTTGACAAGGAGCTTGTGGTAAGCTATAACAATTCTCTGTGCTTGCTGCTAGCATTACTCAGTGCTGTCCCAACCAGTCTACTACCGTTTATTTTTGTTGCTTCTAGGCAACAGGCATCAGCCATATAAATTCGTTCGGGGGGGAGGTGTCAAGCTATTTTTCTGAGCTTCACTGAATCCAACACATTTCCTATCCCTAGACATGAAATAACCACCATAACACAGGCTTGTATTTCGTGTTTCGTGCAGACTCAACATTCCTACAATAAAACGAACTCTCGGATTTTATAACCTGACTGATCGAGAGGGAAAGTTATAACATAGACTGATTGCATGCAAGCTGCCCCGCTTGCGATTGTGAATAGTTTGTGGGCCGGGTTACTGAGACAAAGGGATATTATATACAAATCTCGCCCTGTTCAAGCTAAACAGCTAGATTACTAGTTAGAGCCATTAGCCGTATTACCTGATTTGGTATTGCTGGTCAGGAAGTAAGATCGTAGCTAAAATCGAAATAAAACTGAAAAAAATGGACGGAAGCTTCCTAACCTACCCCTATGCCCCACCTTGGGTTTCTAACTGCATATTGAAAATATTAATAGTACGGTCAGCATAAACTCATTACACTTCTTGGTGCACGCAATCGATTCTAATGAGATTTTCACACATAAAATTGTTAACTGAACGAACACATTTCTATAGTTTCTGTTTCAAGTTACGATTTTAAGGTCATCTCCAGCTCTGCCGACAAGAAATATGATTTCCTTCAGAGTTAAACGAATGTCCCACAAACCTTGATTTATACCGGCAAACAGTAGATCTTACAGCGCTTTTTTTACTTCGAAATCGCCTTTTATGGTTTAGATATATACAGATAATGTGTGATATTGGACTTGGCCAAGGTTAAGGTCATTTGCATTTTACACAGTGCGTTCGTCCTAGCCGCCCACGCTATTGAATGTGATATGAAACTTAGTCCACTCTCAGTCGCCTCTCGGAACGTCAGTAAACTGACAGAAGCAAGAGAGAATCTTAATTTTGTTTTTGTTTTTGTAAATTTGTATTGCGCTAAGCGTAAAGATGTTATTTTGGACAGTCTTTTATAAACGAGTAGGTAGTGATCAACTAATATAATTGTCGAACGATGTTGTCTTGTTGAAGGGTGTAGCGTAACTCAGCAACACTGGATATCATTCAGGTTTTTCTGCATGCTCTGATATATCAGTAAAAAAGGAAGAAGATTTCATAACCACGAAAGCTACTGATTACTCAAAACTCAAAAGGTTACTGACTGCAATTTCCTTGTGCCCTGTAAATAGTAATAATAATAATAATAATAATAACTTTATTTCTATAGCGCTAATTCCTAAAAGTCCACAAGCGCTCTACCCTGTACCCTGAAGTCCTGAACCCTACCCTACTCGAAAAGCAGAGAGAAAACTCGACTTCGCCTCGTTTTCTCTCAACACTTTTCTCGTGTTCCTCTACGTCATAGCGTTTTATATTATTGTCTAGAAGCACGCGTGACGCTGTTTTCTTCCCTTAGCAATATTCAGTTGGAGTAAGTTCCGCTTTCAGAACTAGTTTAGTGGGCATTTCATTATTAAAACATTTTACTTACTGCTATTACAGGTATTTCAATTCTTAAGTGCAGCAGCATCTTTCACGAAATAGTGCCATAAAACACAACAGGGCCGGTAAGAACACCATTAGCGCACCGCACAACGCCAGAAAAACAAAAATCAGTAATAAATGCTAATAATAATAATAATAATAATAATAATAACAATAATATGTCTTTATTCATCAGATCAAAATATATATCAGATGTTACAAGTTCTATAACAATATTTAGAATGATATGCGCAGTGAATATATTATATATAAGAAGGTACTAAGTCTATAGTAACAAATTGCAAGTCTAAGTTTAAAAATATTAAATAGCTAGATTTTATTTAAATGTTAATCATATTAGTTGTGTTGCGGAACTGATGGGGAAAGGAAAAAAAACATTTCAGTGCTCAGGAATAATTTTGTGCTGTATATATTTGTTTAGAAGACGGGTGGAGGGAAGAGGGTGTCAATATTGTTACAACCAAAATATTGTGTCGATCTGCAGATATCACAAAAGGAAGTGTATATATTTAACCTTCGTTCGCATCCACTATACTTGACTAGCAAATAAACGAGAGATCGTATTCTATTGCTGTGTTTATATTTGGAATTTTACAACACATTGATTGCAAAACGTGGTATATACTGATGTATATACAAATATATTCGCAAGTATTTAAGCCAAGGAGACTGTGAGAAGTTAGTGCACGCTTTTATTACTTCCCGACTGGACTGTTGCAA
>JANUFV010068770.1:0-10861 GCA_024757865.1 Epizoanthus scotinus
TTTCTCGCTATGCTCCCCCCCCCCTCCCCCACCCCACCCCCTCTTTCCCTGCCCTTTGCGCTGGCTACGCAGGCACCTGCGTCACCGACTTTATGTGGAAGAAAAGGCGGAGAAGAAAACGACATGGACAAACAGTTTGGGGGCTAGCACAACTATTCTTGGGTATATCATAAACCCATTTTCACCAACTGTTTTATTTGCTGCGACTCGACTGTTGTAGATTATAAAACACGTTTCCAACAAACACAACAGCTCCTTTACCCCACACTCACCCGTTCACTGGGTCTTCCTTCCCTCCCTGCAGACTGATCCCTGTCATCACTTCCTCCAGTAGACCGCCTGTCACTGTGTGTTGAAATGGGTCGCTACCCTTCTTCCTAAGCCCAGCGGAGCCTGGCCGTGAAGGGCCTGGTGGTGGGTCTGTTTCCCGCGTGGACGAGCCTGCCGACGGTGATACTGCATAGGCAGCCGGGCCATTCTGCTCACAATCTGCTTTGCGGGTGAAGTCAATTGCTGAAACCATATTCAAAAACTTATTAATAATTCATCAAGCGAACACAAGAGAGAATCATTACCGTGACGTGTCTTGAAATGTGATGACAAACTGCTGGGTTTTGCATTCGTTAAGTCTCCACCAAAACTTGAATTGTTTGAGAAGTTGTATCAACCACTCGAAAAAGTGCTACGCGTCGATTTTTCAACTCTGTTCTCGATGTTTGAAATGTGATGAAACACTCCTCCTCGTGTTTGATATATAACTTCAAAATCTACTTTTACTCAGGTCCATTAGTACAATTTATAGGAAATGGGGAGGGGTGGGGGGTAGGGGCGTCCTGCTCACGTATAAATGTCAGCTGTATTGGACATACCTAGATAGCCCGAGGTTTTCGCCCAAAAGAACAAAAACGAAGGGAGAATATCAGATCACGAAAGCTTGACTATGTATCTTCTCGATCTAGTGCTACTACCTTCATTCACTTTTAATAACTGATCCTTGTCTCTTTGTTCTATACAAAACATTCCATTTCCGAGTCTTATTCAGGTAAGGCAGTAAGTACTAAGTAGTATCGTTTCATGGTCATACCTAAACACAGCTACGGAGGCGACAAGTCTATTAACAACTGCATTTTGAGTAGTAGCATCAGCTCTGTGGAAATATTTGGGTCTTTTCCCAATTTTTCAAAACTAGTAGATATTGTTTGTTTCGATTTTAATTCCCCTAAAAGGAGGTTGCTTACCAGATGGGGTCAACCTTTTCCAGAACTTATGATTTGACTCCCGAATTACATCCTGGGATTTTTACAAAATTCCCGGCAACAATTCAGCGGCAATGACGAAACAGTTTGTGTTTGTATGTTAAACTTGTCACTCTCCCCCCCACCCAGACAGCTGTTTAGCTGTCCTTCAACAGGTAATATACACACGCACGTACACATATACTTAACAATAATTAATCCCCGAAGTGGAGGTGACTAGTAGTGGATATTTACTGAGCCACTTCGGCGAGGTAAATGTCCACTGCTTGGCATCGACACTGAAAGGAATAATTGTTTTAGTATAAACCCAACAAGTAAATAACTGCCATAAAAAGGGAGCGAAAATAATCGCAGACTCGGACATGTATATATCTGCGCACCAATGTCCTGGCCTTTCATGCGTGTGACAAACAACTTCACACATGAATGGAAATCGGCAAATAGTTAACAATTATTCCCCGAAGTGGAGCTGACTGGTGGTGGATATTTACTTTTTATTGACCAATCAAAGAGCGCAAAAGTGCCATTTACTTGTTAGGGTTATACTAAACCTATATTGGATTGCCTGACGACTATGGAAAACTTACGATCTGGGAAGAACCATTTGTAGTGTTGTATAAGTGCTTCAACAATGGAGGACTGGACCCCGGTGTACTGCACACTCACACCTTCACTAGGGAGGTAATGGTAATGATATGCATTCATATTGCGCACTTTCCATGTGAATACATTGTTATAATTATAGACTATATACAGTGACTTGTATTAGTAGAGATAAGGTGACAGACCACAGCACCAGCATTAGCCTACTCTTATCGACAAGTGTGTGGGTTCTTTTAAAAGTTCCTCAAAAGAATGTTGAGAAACTAGACCAACGGCTCAACGTCCCTGTCCACGGACAGTGTGGCAAAAAAAGGTCGCACAAATTCAACCCTCGGGAAGGCCAGGGCTTGAACCTGGGACCTTCTGCTTGGGAGTCAGAGATCTTGCCGACTGTGCCAACCATGCTCACACAATAACACAGCTGTCACAATACTGTAACATCGACAGTACTTCATATACATAGCATTTCACTGCATCTAACTCAAGCATTTCTATCTGATGGAGTAGCAAAAGGGCAAAAGCCTGATGCATATATACGCCTGGAAAGCACACAATGTGACTATGACATATACGTCACTAAGGTAAAAAGAAGGAAAGTATAAGTGTTTACGTCAGGAGTATGTTGGATGGTATGTAATTTCAAACATAGCACTAAAGTTGTCCCCTACTTGCGCAAATAGTGCTTGATGTTTTGGCAGAGCGGTGATAAAACAAAAATTACAAAAACTTGATGATATGGCTAAAAATTGTCAACAACTCTGTGCCCTAGGTTTCACGCTTTGCTAGCAATTATCAGATTAAAATTTTCTGGGAACTACTGGGTGTGTTGTCTAGCTATATTAACTGGTAAGGAGGTGAATAAGTGGATTAATGTGGTGTCGGTAAGTAGAGTTTGTTGTGGTTGAGGTACCATTAAATATACTTGTAAATAAGCCTGGTTATGTGGGGGAAATCCCAGACGATTGGGGATTTCGTTGTTTTCCGATTGCCTCAGATGTTCCCGACTTATGACAGCCTGATATCGTAAATGTCCCTGATCAGTTGGAATTGTCGGCTATAATCGGCGATAGAATCGGGAAAATAGAAAGTGCTTTGTTCCACGTGTACCCTATTTTTACCATAGCCGGTGATCATTCCCGACTTTGAAAACTTAAATCCAGACACTCCTGGTAATGGACAGTATATATTTAGCGATTGTTTAGCCCAGAACCAAACCCTCATAGTCTGCAAAATGCTCACAAATGAAAATGGCTTCCTTCTCTAGACTTGAGCGAGTAGACAGCCATCAACAACTTATCCAATATCGGAAACCTCTGGAATGGTTACGATATAAAACCAGGCTTAAATTAAAACACAAACTTGCAACATGAATACAACTTACTCTTTCTCTTGCTCCGACCAGATGACGTTTGGAGCAATCACAATTGCTATATTGCTAGCATTCATCTTAGTAACTTCTGAATGCTCCGCAAACTTGCCAAGAAAACATATTAGATACCTAAAACACAAACAGGAAACAAAGTCAGCAATAACAGAACATTTTATAAAATGATGGATAGAAGTAAACTAGAATTGCTCTTCTTAAGTTTTACCACATGAAATTAAAAATTAAGGGCAATTCTCTATAAATGGCTTCCCTTCCCAAAGCAGCTTTCCAACTGATTTCTCTTCATTGCCAACCCGGCTGGTCATAAATAATGACTGGTCCCTTAGCAGGAATCTGTATACCTCTGTAATTCAAAAGTGAGTCAAAGAAGATATTTATTTTACAAATAAATAACCAGTCAACTACTTACTTTAAATTTGCAAGATTTGTAGGAGGAAGTTTATTGACTACCGTCCAGTAAGCCTGTAATCGGGCGCCATTGTCTTGTATACTGAAATGAGGAAGCAAAGCGGGAACAAGTGAGACTTGGATGACACACACACGCACACACACACACACACACACACACACACACATACACACACGCACACACACACTATATAACTGGACTGCAACACAGAAGCATTGTGATTTCATGTTTACATTCAAATTCTTCAAATTAAAGTTCATTTTCACAATAACATTGTCCTTAAATTATAACCCGGCTCCCAAGGGGAGGTGACAGAAATTATGCATGAAAGAGAAAGGACATGCCTGGGCTAAGAGACTGCCTCAAGGCAAGGTCAAGGAAGTGTCTTTTCTGTGTATTTTTATCTGTCTCCTCCCATGTCACTCGGTCTCTTTATTTTCTCTTGATCTCATACATTGTGTGAACCTGATTAGGTAATACAAGGTACATGTACAACCCAACAAACACTAATCCACGTACCTAGCCGCTTTGATCCATTCGTTATAGTACTTGAACGTCAATAGTGGTTCTGGAAGCTCTCGTAAATACTGTTTTAATGCCCCTGAAATCCAGCACACATTTGATCTATGAATTTATCTATTGAATATATAGTACAAATGTTTAATACAGACTTGTAACATGCTAACAATTACATGACAGGACACAACACAAGAAATACATCACGTCATGTCACGATATGTCACATCACATCATGTCACATCACATTACATCACATCATGTCACATTACATCACATCATGTCACATCACAGCACAAAGCATGACTTTTGAAGTCATATTTACTATGTAATGGTTGTATGTCACTTCGGAGCACGTCATATACACTAACAGAGATACCATTATCCATACGTACCTGTCACAACGTGCACATCACTCTCCAATTCTGATAAATCGACTATTCCAGCATTAAGCGAAGCCTACATCAACAAACAAACAATCATAAAATAACTTGCAAAATAAAATAAAATATAATTACAGTCATGTCGAGTTTGTCAGTCAGTATGAAGAATTGAACTCACTAACGTAAATACCTCACTTTGTTCTGTGGGCACTAAACGACTTTTTCAAGCAGATAACAAACTCCACCTGATATAGCATGACATAAAACAGACGGAAAAATTGTTCTTTGATGTTATGTGTTAAATCAATGAGTAGATATTCATTGTAGATTGAGATTCAAGTGACAAAGGACAACATTCAACAGCCCTAATCCTGAAATTAATGATCAATTGAGGTGGTATATGTTTTGACCTGTTCTATATGTTAACCTTTATTTTGTCAAATGATAACATATTCATATGATCCAGCTACATTGTATAACTACCATTGCCTTGCTTTGCAGTGTTAGTATATGAAGCCATGATCACGAACTAGAATAAAGGAACCAAATACTGACCTTTAATTTTCTAAGTCGCACAGCACTTCCAGCCATTCTAAATAAGCCCTGGATTATAATAACGGAGAAGAACACCATCATCAACAAAGTATGATGCATACTGTACTGTTGTAATTATAGGCAAACCACACTGAACTTTTGCTGTTCTGTGTATCAACCCCTTTGTTTGTGTAATTGTGGGCAGCCATGATGGAAATTATATGTACAACTGTACAGTATATGTACAAATATACAACTGTATAATATATGTACAACTGTACATTTATACAGTATATGTACAACTGTATAAATATACAGTATAAGTACAACTGTACAGTGTATGTACAACTGTACAAATTTATAGTATACGTACAACTGTACAGTATATGTACAACTGCATAACTGTACAATATATGTATAACTGTACTATATATATTGTACAATTGTACATGTAATGTATAGTTATGTACAACTGTATAGTATATATATATATATAAAACTGTATAACTGTACAGTATATGTACAACTTAGCTGCCTTGTGTATATATACATGTTTGTTCTATAAGAAATTTTAAGTGTGGTCTGATCCCTTGTGACGTTCAGTAGTTTCTAGTCGTTCTTTATAGTATTTTACACTGTTTACACATGAACTAAAGAAATGGTCAATTTTCCCCCTAGAGAGCTCGGAGTTCTAGAAACTTATTTGACTAATATGACATTGACATAACTCATGGTCCTACATCAACATAACTTTCAGATACAACTGGTTATTAAAATTCTGGTTAATCTTAAAAATTATGTTGTCCCAAATAAAACCTACAATATCTTACCTGAACATCCATGGCAAACTCATGCAAAAACGTTATACATTCTTCCAAGACAAATGCTATTTCCCTCTCGTGTACCCTTAAATGATCCTCCAGTGGGCAACCGTATACAGGTCTTAGTGCCGAACGATCTGCATAATATGACCGTGGGTGTTAGGAATTGCAACAATAGCAATTGCTGAAGGAACTATGAGTTCTACTGCCACCCTGTCCTCTATATACATTAATGGAGCACACTACTATCTACGCCGGCGAGAATACTTGGCTGCATGTATGCATATCATGCTATCTCGCCCCTTAAGTTGTTATGTATGTACATCCACCATTTTGTATTCTTAAAGGGCAAGTCCCACCTAAAATGACATTGTTATTTTATCATTAAATTTGATAAAACTTGTCAAACTGGTTACTGTGATATAAATTATATCAATGTGCTTGATTAGTTCTCGAGATATTAAGCGTTAAAGTTTGAACTTGTGACGTCACATTATATTACTTTGTGTCATAGAATTTTGTGTGACATGAAGTGCAGAGATTTTTTGCCACCTAGTTGGAGATTGTACAATGATTTTAAGTACTGTTTCCTTTTTATCAGACACCAAAATCATACAAAAACATAATTTATTCAGTCTGTTTCTTGCAATGAACCACACTTGTGATGTCACAAATCCAAACTTCGACCCTCAATATCTCGAGAACTATTTGTCGCTGAACAATGAAATTTACACCACAGTGATCAGTTCAACAATTAGAATCAGATAAAATAATAAAATCACGATGTCATTTTAGGTGGGATTTGTGCTTTAAGAGTTTTCCTGTTCGCTATATTTGTGTGGTTCTCTGCACTTACTGGTACAACGTAAATTAGTGGGTGTTCTGACCAGGAGAATGAGAGACAAAAATGTTGTCCATATTAATTTCTCCTATTTTTTCTACCAACACGTACAACTTTAGTATTACAAGTACTGCAGAACTACAAAGTAATACGCAGTCTGGTAATATCAGCTGTATCTGACCTTTCCTGTATAAATATTAGACACCTATTAAAATCAACTTTCTTGAAATTGAGGGTAAACATTATTGACTTACCTACTTGACTCTTGAGACCAGGTAAAATATTTTCAAAAATAACTGCAGCATTCTTGTGGAACTCTCGCTGAGCTTCTAGGAACTGTGGAACAAGATACTGGTTGGCAATTTATTCACAACTAGACAATCGCAGGTAGTACATGTAGCTAGACACTCATGTAGATTGTAGTCTGACTGTGGGAGGAATTAAATGAAGGGACACTCATCATTACTACAAATTATTACTATTACATAACTATTACTATAAAATATTAGTATTACTACTATTACTATTATTATTATTATTATTATTATTATTATTATTATTATTGTACCTTAATAATCCAATCTGCATATTCTACTTCTCTTGATACAAAGGTTAAAAGTTCCGTTGTCAGTGTATCCTGGAATACAAGATAATGTTTGGACATTGCAGTTAGTAAAAGATTCTTTCTC
This sequence comes from Epizoanthus scotinus, assembly GCA_024757865.1. Lineage (NCBI taxonomy): Eukaryota > Metazoa > Cnidaria > Anthozoa > Zoantharia > Epizoanthidae > Epizoanthus > Epizoanthus scotinus. The sequence continues at coordinate 7,440 of JANUFV010068770.1, forward strand.
TCTGATTCCATTTGGCCTCCTACAGTCTACTGTCAGTAATTAGCAATCTTCAACTCAGCTACTAAGCCCTGAATTGTTTAATAATAATATATGTTACAGTTAGAATGAATACTTAATAGAGAGAGGGAACCACCTAAAAAGACTTGTGGTTTCATAATTAAAACCCTCCCCTTTCTATTAAGCCCAAAGGTTTCCGTATTTTTGTATTGAGTTAGAAGTAGGCATGCATGTTATAATTTTGTTTCATAGCATCATAATTCTAGTTATGAGATCACACCACACATCTTTGTAGTAGATTTTGTTGCAATAGTAAATACATTTTTAAAAAACATAAAGCAGATAAAGTTTAATAAAGCAAAGCACAACATAATTAAATGAATTAAATTACATGTAGAGGAAAGTAGAGAGAAGTAAAGCATTACGTTAAAAAATAAAGTAAGTGTAATTCAAAAGTGATAAAATGAAATGAAGAGATGTAAAGTGAAGTGAAGGACAGAAACAAAAGTAATGTCTGAGTGCAAAATGAAATGAGATGAGAAGACATGTACAGCAAATAAAAATGCATTTAATTAGTTAATAACTAAGTATTGTATAATTACATACTTGGCAGTTAATAACTACATGTAGTATATAGTTACATACTTGGCAGTTGATAACTAGTATATAGTTACATACTTGGCAGTTAATAACTAGTATATAGTTATATACTTGGAAGTTAATAACTAGTATATAATAACTAGTATATAGCAACATACTTGGCAGTTATCAAATTTGGCCTGTTCCTCCTCGTGTTGATCTTTAAGTGTATCAGCTTTTGCAGCGGCGGCCATCATGTCTTTACTGGCGCCATGTGACGCTTTCACTGCTGCTGCCCATCTGGTTGGGACAGCAAGTGTTAACAGTGGTAGTAATGAGAGTTGAACATTAAACAACTCAATTTTCTACTTGCTAATACACATCAGTAAACAAGATTGTATGGTTAATGTACTTTCAAAACAACAAATTATTAAATAATAATAATTTACTGACATCAATGCCACTAAGTACATGTAACTCAGATCTCAATATTCTTAAATCCGTAGCTGTCTTAATCTTACCGTGATCGACAAGTGTCCATGTCCAGTCGTGCTTTAGACAACTTCTTCTTTGACTGCCCAATACTGGGTATCTCATTCTAGAAATCACAACAATAATTCTAATTAAAATCAAACAACAATAACAACAACAACAAAAATAACAATGACAAGTTCTACAAACTTATTTAATGTGTATCCGAAGTTATATACCATAAACGAATAGAAAACAAGAAAAAATATTCAGTGGAAGAGACTTAAGTGTATAGTTACGTAACTACAAGCCAGGCTAATTGAGTCAGGCTACTGTTATTAATATTTATAATTATTATAACACTGAGAGACCTCAAAATCTCAAAATTGAATAGGACCGCCCATTGTTACTGCTCAACTTGTTTGCACATGTATAATGTAATGTCTGCCACATGGAAGCACGTGACCGCATTTTCTTTATCGATTAACACTGTTTCTCCAAAAATTAAAACTGACATTTGAAAGAAGTTTATTGGCCATCTTCGATTTCAGTGAGCAAAACTGTTGACGTTTATTTGATGACACAGTACAGGATGTCATAAATAGAAAATGGATGTGTAATATGTTCTTTTGAATTAAATCAAATCCAGAAAAGTTATATAAATTATTAAACTTGTTGATTTACTGCAATATTCCTCCATTAGCAGACAGACGGTGAGAATTGTCCAATTAAGTTTTGGAAAAACACCCCGACTATCTGCAACATCTTTTTTGGAAATGAGCATGATGACTCCCCATTTTTTCAACATAATTTTCTGACATTACAAACTCATAACCTAGCTACAAAAGATTTCAAAATTCTGAATGTTAGAAGTTTTGAGCGTGAATGTCCTTTAAAAAAAGAAATGAAAGAAAAATGTAGAATGAGAGATTGAACTTTACCTCGAGCAGGGCAGTAAGGGGAGCAATGACATTCTTTTCCACCTGCATTTCATAGTCGGCTTGTTCCTTGGCGAGTGCTGATTCAGCTTCACCTGTTCCCTCCAGAACTGCCCTACATGTCGAAAGGAATAGATACTGAATATAATTGTGTCTAATTTCTGATGTTGACTGACCTGACTGACTGACTGATTATTAAACCTTTCGACCTTCAGATACATGTACATGTATGCCATTAGTAATAAATTATACTTATTACATGATTGTTCTCTATTGTAGATAGTTCAGATAATTTGGCAATTCACATAAAATTCATTATAAAATGTAATTATAAATACATAAAATTCCATATAATAAATTACTGGGAACGACACTGAGGGGAATAATTGTTTAATAGTATATACCAAACCAGTGAATAGCCATTGACACAAAAGTTATATAATTTTAGTATAAATTCAGCTTGTGATAAGTTTGCCCAGTTTCATTCACAAATGCCCAGAGGTTAATAGCACTGTATATTCATAGTTAATTAACCAATCAGAGCATGCAATAAGCACTAATAATTAGTTGATTTGGTATAATTATCATTTGGTATAATATATCATGACTAATATAGAATTAGATTTAATTGTTCAAAATGCAGACTGTAAATTATAGTACTGTTCTACAGGTAACATAAGTTATAATTTGCTGATTTATTCAATATTTTTGAACTGCAAGATTTGTTTTGAATTATAAAAAAACCTCTTGCCGCAAACTAAATTCAACTGAATTATGATAATACAGTATGGGTCAAATCAACTTAATATTTATTGGATGATGATGATGATAATGATGATGATGATGATGATGGTGGTGATGATGATGATGATGATGGTGGTGATGATAATGATGATGGTGATGATGATGGTGGTGGTGATGATGATGACGATGATAATAATGATGATGATGATGACGATGACAACAATGATGATGATGATGATCATGATGATGATGACGATGACAACAATGAATGATGATGATGATGATGATCATGATCTATATTATTATTATAACAACTTAGAGTGAAATCTGGAATAAATAGTTTAAATAATCAAACCAGCAGTAGCAATAAGCCTTTAGGTAACAGTTTAAAGGATAATAAGTGATTATTTTTCTCTGGCAGATTGGACTGTCTGGTCTTTTTCATTATTTTTTCATATAATTATTTCATATCACAATATGTTTAGGTGCCAGCCTAAATTCTCCCCCAAAATTGTCAGTTTTAACCAGTGGAAGACTAGGTTCGGTTACTACATCACTGAGGGCCCAGTACATGTACTGTACAACTGGGGCAGATCCAGGAATTTCTGAAGAGGGGGGGTGGGGGGGGTTGTAAGTATGAAAGGGCAGGCAAAGGGCCCAAGGCCCAAGGTAGTCTGGACTCTAGAAGACCTT
>JANUFV010068882.1:0-10860 GCA_024757865.1 Epizoanthus scotinus
ACTATTCTGATGACTAACATTTACTAGTGACTAAAAGCTAATTTAAAAAGGTAGGTTTTCAGGCATAATTTAAAAGTTTCTAGAGATGAAACATTTTTTATATTGACTGGAAGCTCATTCCAGAGCTTTGGTGCCGCCACACTAAAGGATCTATCACCAAAGGTGCGAAGCATTTTTCCTTTGGGAAATGATACACAAACGAAAAGAGAAAACGAGAAAGTAGAATTTCAGCAGCCGTTGTCGTCGTCTTTGCCGTCCTGGCTGCTTAAGGTCCCTAATATTTATCGAACGAGGCTGTTGGTGCCTGTGAGCGCATGATTCGAAACAGAATCCGCTGACCAGATATCCTTCGATATCAATTTTAAAACGCAGTTACAATTTTTGAGTAAATGATAACAAATATGTCATGTGTTCATGTTTCTATACATGAATCATTAGCTGAAAGGGTTTATGTTTTTTTAGAAAGTCTGTTTAACTGTTAAATGCTCTTCTTCAGAATTGACGATATTAACACTAAGTTTGTACTTGTAGACTTGTACAAACCTACAATGATTGTACAATTATAAGGTGAAGAGATATAAAACGCTTTTAATGGTTAAACTTGATCAAGAGACTGGCTGGCACGCACGCGCACACACGTAGTACGTACACACACACACACACACACACACACACACACACAAGAACATTTTAAACAAGTTACACAAAACATAAGGCTATTGAACATGCAGTACCGAATAGGAACTGAAGGCCGTAAAAGTACTTGACCGTACGTGCGCTCTGGTTCACCTTTCAGACTAAACAGACCTAAACATACTCTAGGCAGTCTGGAAAATGTCACTCATTCACCGGTATTAAATTAAAATTCATATAACACTTAAATTTAAATTTTTTAAAAAAAGCAAGATCAAGAGCAAGTAAACGAACGAGGACCCCGAGGGAGAGCTTTTGAAATTGCATGTTTTTAAATAAGAAGAAACAATAACAAAAATGTCATAATGAAAAATAACCTCCGTCAAAAAAGAAACCAGTTCCCCACCAAAACAATAAAAAACACAGGTCTTCAATTACAATTTGCTATAAACCAGCACGCGATAGATCATACGCTTTTCTGGTTCCTTCCTCTCCAGAGCTGTCTTCACGTATCCGGGGAATTCGTTCCTGCTTCGACGATGTTCGGACTAATCCGTGATGACGAACCAACCCACGCACCTCCACGGAGAATCGTCGATCCGGTTATAGTATTCGTCTGCGATACTCTACTGGCCGTTTCTGCACATGCACATATTAAGACAACTTTATGACCTTGATGTTTGCTTGACAATTGCTCAAGTGTGACCGCGTGAAAAACACTGCAAGCGGAAATAATGGGCCCGATAAACGATGCTTTGGCGTGCGCCCAATCAGCACTCAATTGCGGGACAAAAGCTGTTATCGCTTTGTTCTGAAGCCAATGAAAACACGCAGAACATGTATGGGGCAACGTGTTACCTTGAGAGAAATTGACTTTTGATATAGAATTAGTGATTCTTACCACCTAATGGAGACTCGTGCAAAGGCTTTTCTTCCCTGTATTTAAAAATTATACATCTCTTTCTTCATTTAGCGGCTAAACACATTATCACTGCCGCGTCAAATAAATTAAACACGCAAATAACTGCTAAATTGTGATATCTATGCAAGGTTATTTGTTTTAACTCGCAAAGCACACACATACTTTCGCGGGAGTAAACTCGCTGATATGTGTATTTTGAAAGGCTTTATCTGCAAGAAGTAGAATTATTTTGTCATCGAGGTACTAGTATTCGTTCAGAGTGAATAAAACACGCCACAAAGGCCGTTTAATTCCATGGCTCGTACTCGTGCATACGATCACTGTGTTCTGATGAAAGACGAATTTCTTCACGCAAGGCATTTGACACTGCTAGTGACGTCAGTAGTCTGATGGAGATACTGCGCTAATCGGAGCATGGAAAGCGATGGCTAGTGTTGTAGTTTGTGCGGCGGTTGAAAAAGTTTGATAGATGTGAAATAATTCTGCACTTATAGAGGAGCGATTGACCGGGTATTAATAGCAGGATCTTGTGTACCAGTTAGCCCGTTAACGGGCTCAAAACTGGGCTAAATGGGTGATTCTAGCGCAAGCATTACTACCCCGCGACATCAAGCAGTGGTAAACCGTCTACGGGAACGAATAGGACAGTATCGTAGACACCATATAACTTGTCAGGATAAATATGAACGATCGCTACCTCTTCGGCAAGCACACGATCGCCAGGATGCTGTGTACCTTCACCAACGAGCTCTGGAGGGAAGAACCAAGATAATGAACAATATGAAGGTAAAACAGCAAGAACCGGGCTCGAAGGCTTCCAAGCAGGACCTGCCTCCTAATGGTCTTGAGAAATGCGCCAGCGCAGCCTCCATAATCTTACAGGTAAATTTACACGCGTTCATGATTTGAGGTGGACTCAATGTTGCAATACTTAATTATGCATAGGGTTCTCCGGACGACAGTCTGTTGTAAACTGAGGCCTTATTGTTTGGTTTTGATTTTATGTACATGTAAGCACATGCTCTTTATTTCTTCAACTAACTCGAAGTTTATTTACTTTGCTTCTTCCAGAAGCAAATCCTAAAACGGAAATACGACCAGAGTTTAAACAGCAGCATTCAAACGACGGGTCATTCCCTTGGCTGCGAGCCGAACGAGCAAGCGGATTGTTTGACCAAGTATCAACGTGGAATAACTCAAGACGACATCCATTCTCTACCTGGTGAACAACAAATCAATATGCAATCAGCCCAGCAAGGAGAGCGGTACCCTGGCGCCCCCCCACACGACCAACACCAACACTCCGAACTTCGCGGCCATCAGCTCATCTCCGACAAAGTTTCCAACTCTCGCCAGTCGCCACTGATAACAAACTCTACTGATCACAACTCAGTAGAATCGTTTCAGGGAAATCGTATCGCATCACCGTCGAATTCGTTTCAAGGTGCCGAGTTTAAGCAAGAAACTCAAGTTACTGTATCCTGCGATGGCCATGCTAACGCAAATAGTTTGCATGAAACAATGTCGGCTTCGGAGCCGCTCGCTAAGAATTCTCGGAGTTTTTCTGAGGGCAATAATGACTCGCAACATCTTAGAGAACAGTTGGATGATTTTGAACGTATATTACAAAACTATCAACAAAAATCGGTGGGAATAAAAAGAACAAACAACGGTCCTTCGAGTAGCTTAGATTCACAGCAGCCACAGCAACAACAACAGCAACTTCAGACTCCACAGCTAAAACAAAGCGACGCTATGTCTCGATCGCCGTCACAGGAGCAAGTTAATGATCGTAACGCGCACAGTAATCCTTTACCAACTGGGCAATACGGACCAGGTCAACAGTCGGGTTCTCTTCAGTTGCAAGAGATGGCAAGGCAGTCGGCCCAGCTCGCACAGATCAACCAAGTTCGTGCTCCACAGAGAATGCCTGACTCGCCACACCAACGTATTGGCTTAACACATCTTCAGCAGCTCCAATTAGTCGAGAAGATGAAACAGGCAGCAAGTCAGTCGGCTCAGCAACAACAACAGCAACAACAACAACAACAGAATGCTGTGAGTCAACCACAGCAGACTGCTGTGCCATCGTATTTTCAGTCTCAATATCCCCAGAATCAATATCAGTCTGGGTTTGAAGAGCCAAATCAGACTGCTACACATGTATCTTCAAGCTATTCTGCAGCCCAGTATCAAAGGGCACTGCAAGCACAGCAGGCAGGTCAACAAGGATTTTATGGTTTCCCTGGTCAGCATCAAAACATGGCTCAAAAGTTAACACATCAGTCACTGCAAGACAAGTCTCAGGTTTATGCTCAGCAGCGACAAAGTAATAGACAAATAATGCTACAGCAGCAGCAACAACAACAGCAGCAACAACAGCAACCAGCACAAGGACAAGTCGTAGCTTATGAGTCGGCACAACAGACCCGACCCATGCCTACACAGGATTTACCCGTACCATATTCTGTGGGCATGCGGTTGGCCAATCAGTCATCACCAGCATACCAACGGCAACACTCCATGCCCCATATATCTACCCAGTCCTATCCACAACAAAACTTTTATCAACAGGCTGCCGCCTACCAAAACAAGGACCAACCAGTTAATCTACTCCAACAAACAAAACAACAGGCACCATCATATAATAACTATTTCCAAAGGCGACATTCTCTTCCCCTTAACCGCAGCATGAGCCAGCCGGCTGATGGTTTTGGTGGTATGCAAGAAGCATATCCACCTGCTGGTCATGTGAATCCGCCGTCACGAGGGCCAGCACTTCTCCAGCAGAGTCTATTGGAAGGAAGAGCAAGTATGACTCAGTCATCACTTACAACACAAAATAAAACTATATTCACAGGGGGACGTCCTCCAGCTCATACCCCGGCACCAGTGTCATATACGAACACACCTGTGCGAATGTTACAACCAACAGCGAATCAGCCGGCTGTCACTAACCATCATAATCTCGCTCACATGTCGTCAACTCAGGGCACTCGTAACTATCCAGTAGATGGAAACACTGACTTTAGTAGATTACAAAGAGAAAATAGCTTTGGGTCCTTCCAGGCACCAGATGTTCCGGTTACAAGTTCTGATTCGCAATTTTCGCATTTTTCTTCACCCCGCACATTAGAGAAGGCTCCTTCCTTTTCTTCACTACTCCAAGCCAATTCAGGTGAGTTTGGTTCTCTCTTAGATCAAGCCTCTGTTAATCCTGGCAACCTACAGACAACATTCAGTGGTTCAATACCAAATCTGGATCTGCTAGGAGAAATTCTAGGACAATAAACATTTGCATGAGCTTCGCATCGGACTTGTTTTTTGCAAGTTTGTATACAATATATATGTATATAATACAATTTTCTACTGACCCTTCATCTGATAGAAGTAAAATGTAAGGGTGTATTTTAGCTATGTTTAACACATGATTAGAAGAGTGTTTTATCAAGTTAAGAGAAAGCTATTATTTAACAGTAGAAGATCTAGGTACGTAACTTTGTTACCAACAGATGTATGGTCTTAACATCTCAATATCTGTGCTTGTTGAATTTTCAAATGTCCAAATACCAATAAACTTTTTGTTTTAATGGAGAGTGCAAACTAGGAAACAATGTACTGTCGGGCATATTCATTGGCTCTGTTGTCTTTAGAGATGTCTTTGTCTTTAGAAGCTTTGAATTTAAATTATATAATTATTATATTAAAGCTGTTGCTTACAGTGTAAGCCCCATTGTCAGGTGCTGTGGTCTTTATATCCGTTTAGACACAGTGCAGTAAAGAGGAAGGAACATTTCTATCATAAGCTGTGCTCTGGGCTGCTTCTTATGTTGACATCTGTAGCTGTGCAAGCTTCTGACAGGGTTAAATGAATATTAATAACTATGGAGCAAACTGGTGACCTGTATATTTTTCTTGTCCATCTGATGTAGAATACATATAGCATGTCATGGATTATTATCAAAATTATGTAGTATTTTATCTTCTTACTACCATCTTATTATTTTGCTATTACTATTCTCAATAATAGTAGTGTTTTAAATACCTTTTATTAGTAAAGTATAATTATGCAATCTAGCATGGAAGTCTACAATAGACTCGGTGGTTTATGACACCATATTATCAATGTATGGAGCTTCAGTTGACTAAACCTTACTATTAATAATGGTCACAAATTGATGTAAAGATAATATGAGTTCAGGGTAAAGGAGAAATGAAAGATCAAAAGTATATTAAACAACGTTTTCTTTAAAAGAAATTTTTAAATAGTTAATATTCACAGCTAGTACTGACATTGGAAAAATTCTTAAATACATGTGAATAAACAAAATGTCTCTACGTTTCATTGTATTAACTTATTAATAAGCACCTTTATAAAGTGTTACATGCACAAAATAATATGTATATCAAAAGAGTATTATTGTTTAATTTTGTCTCTGGAACAATAACACCACAGAAAATCAGGAAATATGTTTTGCTAGCAAAAAGGAATACATATTTCTTCATTTGTCACCATTAATGTTGCATTATTATCATTGAAAAAGTTGAAAACCCACTTCTTCAAAATTGACTTAAAGTGCCACTACGACAAAATCCTGAGTAGCAAGTTTTTTTGAATAATAATAAAGTAGAAGGGTTTATTATCATTTGTGGGAGTTTTGTTTCAATGCGGCTAACGATAGCAGAGACATTGAGCCCGATATAACGATGATTTCCTGCACCATTTTCAAAAAGCGTAACCAAATCGTCTCATGATAATATATTCAAATGCATGAAAAATTATTCATATGGATCCGAAATGGGTCCATACATGGAGATAATATATTCAACCAGATGCGAAATAAGAAAGTCGATTTTCATCGTAGTGGCACTTTAATGTGAATTAATATTGAATTTTGTTTTGTTTTGTTTGCTTAAGTTTGTTATGTGTAAAGTGCCTAGAGCCGATCTGTATAGGCACTATATAAATAATATTATTATTATCATATAGAGGAAACAGAATATAATATTATGATAAGATTGTTCCACCTAGTCTCTATTCTCATTTGCATGATTTTAAGCATTCTTATTCCAAGAATGGCCCATGTTGTTCAGTTTTGTACTGCTTGTATTTACTACAAGCATTGAGTATCATTCGACACCATTTTAATCATAAAGATGTTACTTTTTCTATTTTTTAAAAGGAAGTTGGTTCTAATCATTATCAACTATGATTTTGTTACTAAAACTGGTTATGTTTGTAAGTACCATACAGTATTTGTTTCCAACTTTTCTTACAATAAGATTAATGTAAAGATATTTTACTATGTGTACAGCTTTTTCTGCTATCTTCAACTTTATACTTTCATAATTTCGAAGGTAAGGCTGAGATTAACCAGTAAAAGCTGAATCGAGACAATTTATTGTGGTCTTAGGTGTGTGAGAGAGAAAAAGGGGGTGGCATGGCTTGAAAAGAAAGAAAAATATATAAAGAGAAGGTGAAGGAAATGTTATTAAATTTAAAACAAACTAACAAAAGATAGATAGTGAGTTAATTATTAGAGTGCCAGTTCATACATTGTTAGCTAAGGCATATGAGATGACATTTAAGCTGCGGTGAACTGCCCTCCCCCTCAGTGCATTAAGGCCAAAACAGCCCAGGCCAGGTAGGACTAATAACACTCAAGGGCAGTATCAATGTTTGATCATTTTACAGGATATTGCCATAATCTGCATTATGACCATGGACACAGCAGTGTGGTGATTGGACCTTACTCGAATTTCTATACTTTTTCAGATATTTTATTTGTGGTTTAGAGTGCAATTTGGAATAAATCAGCACAGGTAAATCTTTCAAAAGTTAGGAGTGAAGTGAGTACAGTCTGCAGTATTGTTAAATTTCCAAGTGCTGGTTTATTCCAAAATTGCATAAACAAGTCATGCAATTATTTGTTAATCATTGAAAAATAGAAATTATTATTGACCCACTTAGCTTCGTTTTCCTTTAAAATCAGCATAATTATTATTCTCTGGCCAGTATTCTCAAGTGTGCTTTCAAGTTGGCTTTTCTTCAATCAAATACTTCTTTAGATACTCATTTTTTATCCACTGGTACAACTGTATTCATCACTGGCAAGGTCTGTGTTCAATCTCACATTCCTGCACTCAATTTCAAATGGACTGCACTCCTCTCAACCAGTCAGAACTGAGAAATGCTTGTTGCTGTATGACAAGTCTATAATATACCACTACAAGTATAAGGGTTGTTCAATAAAGTAAACAAAAAAGTAATATATTTTGAAAGAACTCAATATATAATTATTTCATATTGTTTCCCTTGTACCTGAGTTTGTACAAACAACAATGTTTAACTTTAGCAAAAACATGATTTGACTCTGTTTAGAATTGGAGACAATTTTGTTTGACTGTCCAAAGATTGATGCAAATGCGATGACAATGCAATGACAATGACTCTTGTGAGCGAATCACATGTCAATTCTCATCTCTGATTAATCAATGGACTTCATCAAAAGCTGCTTTGACGATGCAATGACGACAAGCTTTTCACAGTCAAGTGAAATTGTCTCCAAGCCATCAAAATTATCAAAAGCAATTTGTTTACATTTTAATTGGTCAGGTACACTTAAGTACACAAAATGTGAAATAAACATTACAGACAAGGTTTTGTCTAATGATAAATAGAAAACAGTAGTATCTGTTAATCTTGGTTTGGTTTTTTAAAATGTAAACAAACTATGATCGATGTAACAGTGAAATTTATTTAATAGTTACAGGAATGGGACGAAGATGATAATAAGAGCAGCCAATCATAACATGACAAACAATATATAAATTAGAGTTTGCACTTATGATTCCAGACAAATCGTGGGAATTGCTCATTCTCATTGGCTAGTTTTACAGTTGTTTCTGTCAGCCATATCAATGTGATCCCAGTTTCTGTAGTCGCACTATAACTTTTAAAACACTGTAGTCACACTATAACTTTTAAAACACTGAAGACATAATTTTAATACACAGAGCCCTATCCCATTGGGCACGAACTCTCACTGACCGCATATATTACCTGTTTACAAACTATAAACTATTAGTTAACACCTATATCTATGTATTCCTGACGAGGACCTTTTTGGGTCGAATGATCTTAAATAAATATCTGCAATCAAGAGTGTTAGTGAGTCTTGGATGAACATGGTCAGTCGGTCAGTAAAGGCTTAGATTAGACTATCAAAAAATTAGAAAACCATTAGAAATATATAGTGGATTTTGTCACATGCTCATTTGTGTCAGCTTAACCCTTTCAGCCCAAAACATGTCAAGTGACATGTTGCTAAATTCTCCTTACAAGTCTCCATACATTTGTTATGAGTAGGTTGGGAGAATTTTACAATTCATCCAAGAAAAGTTGCTGTTTCTGATCAGTTTCTCGATTCTCATTACCAAACTACTTATTTTTGTATTGATACGGTAAGGAGAAGATAGATGTCAATAAATATCTGGGGCTGAAAGGGTTAAAGCCATAGACAAATATATTTTGTAATTATGATTTTACATCCATGCTGATACTTTAATTAAGACATGTTGCACACATGCACCGAGCTTCAATAATTTGTGCTGCAGTTCAGATAAGAACACGTGCTGTGGGGTAGAGTCTATACATTCCTTGATTGGGTTCTTGGATTGAGAATGCAGCTGGTGAAGGATCATAAATAATTAAAATTATAAGCTGGCTGTATTCTACATATATCACATTTTTGTTTATATGCAGTCATTAAAGCTGGCCACATTTGAATAAAACATTCAAAAACATGTTCTGTAATCAGCTTAAAAGACAGTGACTCAGTGTTAATATGGACACAATAATGTCAATTTTTAATAGTTATACCAGTGGTTGTTATCTTTTCATGTATGTTTACAATGGATCAATTTAGGGATTACAGGTAATATTTTTTTATTTACAAGCTGAATACAGTTTCATATTTGTTGTTTGCCTCTTCTTTATCCGTTTGATATTGATTTTTTTTTGGGTTTCCTCACTACGTTTCTGAACTTTAGTTCCTCTCTTGTGCCAAGATTCAACAATTAGCAAGAATACAGTTTTAATTACTTAGGTTACAGGTGCCAACAGAGGAAGAGCAGGCTTTTATCCAGGATTTAAAAAGTTGGCATCCACAACTTTTAATGGGGCCAAAGGCCCTATCCCCTAGAGGGGTCTGGGGGCATGCCCCCCAGAATATTTTCAAAAAATTAAGCGTCTTAGGTGCATTTTCCGCATTTTTCAGCGCGTATTTACTAAAAAATGAGTTAAACTCTCAAGCTAGCCAGTCCAAATCATGATGTAAAAAATAAAAAAATAAAAATAAAAAATTCTGCAAAAAGTGGGCATCCACAGGACGCCCAGATGCCCTCTGGCTAAAAGCCTGAGGAAGAGTAAATATGAAGAGCAAATGTGAAGAAAAATTCATGACAGGAAATAAGAGCAAGTGTATGGAGAAATCAAAATCATTTGAAAAAAGAAATCCACTTCAGGCAAAGATGATAATTGTTTTCAAACTAAAGTAATGCATTGATCTTGTGCGTTCCGATCAATTGGTTGTGTTTTTATCGTAATTCGTTGTTGTCCCCCCCAGGGCTAGCCGATGATATATACATTAAAGTTGCCCGGTGCTTCCTTTCATTTCATTTTCTTGGCAAAAATCGAAGTTGTAATCTTCCAAAATCAAATGCAAGGGTTCTTACTGACTTTTCCAGTTTAGATTATATTTTATCCTCACGAATTCCAAACTGTTTTATTTTTCAATTTATCAAATGTCTACAGGTGTCAGATCTCCAGCAGTATCCAAGAAGGCATACGAAGATGCATGAAAACAAAACTTAACCAATCCAAACTATAAATTTCAACGTTTGTAAAACGCAGCTTTGTTTTAAAAAACAGACTTTTTTGGAAACGTATTCTTGTACACATTGAACACATTCGTGAAAAAAATAATCAAGACGTACCTCGATTAGCCGTGAACGTGGTTCCTCGCACATCGTATCAGTGTATTCCGCACTATTTGCGAGGTCTTTGCTAGTTTAAGTTGTTTCAAACCTTATAAAACTGGTTTAGAATTTCAGTCATGACGGGTCAACAATGGCTTCTCCTCCGATCCGGCTTCCCGCCAAACAAACGCGGGAACGAGGGTCCATCACCTGATCTGCGGTATGGATCGCTGGCGCACTAATCCAAAACAAGCCACCCTCCCCCTCCCCCCCCTCTAATCCCCTCCACTCAAAAATTGCTAGCCATGGCCAGGTGTTTATTTATC
>JANUFV010068993.1:0-10859 GCA_024757865.1 Epizoanthus scotinus
ATATTTTTCCATACAAATCCTTTATAATCCGGCTGAATATACAGCTGTATACTAATTCTCAGCTTGGGCTGCCTGTGCTGATACAAGGAAACATAAATAATGTTTGTTCTGCTTGATTGGAAATATAATTTTTTCTAGACTACAAAGCAGTCCCTTCTTTGTGATTTCTTTAGAAATCAGTCCGTTCGATCTCGCTACTCAACTGATTCAGTCTACTGAAAGTGAAAGGCGGGAATGTTTGGCAGTGCCAGTTTCTTTATACTTCTACAATTTAATAAATTACAAAGATGTCTGACGTCAATATATTACCAGGAGCGAAACGATGAGCTACTGTAAAGCGACAGTCATAATGTTTCAGAGTGAACTATTGTTATTATCTATACATTTTCTTGATAATATTGTGAAACTCGCATACAAACATACCCACAAGTGCGCTAGAAATATCTGGGTTTCCTCCTTCGGCGACAGTCAGGTTTTGGTTCTGCCTGAATAACTGGTGATGCCTGATGATTAATTTCCACCTGTTACCAAAACAACCTCCGAGACATGTTTCTTGATCATTCCAAATGATTTAGGATATGAATGAACATACAGGCAACAATGATTTCTCCATGACCATGTCTCACCTGATTCACCGTGCATGCTCCCGATTCTCGGAAGTCAATTTTATCGAACCGGAAGCAGAAGCATAGCCGCTGTTCTATTTTTTAATTTTCGTGGGCTCGCCAATTATCATCGACCCCAGCACTGCACTATCACTATCCGCGTTTAAAAATCCCCGAAATTTGGATGGCCTGAGGACAAAGGCGATTGACCAAGAGCGGCGTTTATTCTAGGGCGGCGTTTATTCAAGGACGGCGTTTATTCAAGGGCAGCATTTATTCAAGAGCGGCGTTTATTCGAGGGCGGCGTTTATTCAATTCAAGGGCAGCATTTATTCAAGGGCGGCGTTTATTCAAGAGCGGCGTTTATTCGAGGGCGGCGTTTATTCGAGGGCGGCGTTTATTCGAGGGCGGCGTTTATTCAATTCAAGGGCGGCGTTTATTCGAGGGCGGCGTTTATTCAATTCAAGGGCGGTGTTTATTCGAGGGCGGCGTTTATTCGAGGGCGGCGTTTATTCGAGGGCGGTGTTTATTCGAGGGCGGCGTTTATTCGAGTAATCGTACCACTTTGTAATAAATTATTGACGCATTTTGTTCAAAACTTTGCCGAAAAGTCATTCTATTTTTTTATTTTGAACGCGTTGATGGGAAAGTTTATCGACAACTCGAATCCTAGTAAACCCATATTTGTAATGAAATGTATTTCCAATTAAAGGGCAAGGGGTAATTAGTTTATTAGTGTGACAGCCATTTTGTCATAAAGTGCAGCAAGTGTTATTGCACAGTGAGAAAAGTATTGCAAAATTCTATCAGTTTGTTACATTTCAAGTGCAGTATAACAGGCGAGCTTGACATCAAAGTGTTGTGGATGTAGATGTCTTTTATTAAAAAATTACTCTGCAATCTTGTGTGCGATCCTTGCTCTCTTTAGCTGAATCAAAAAATACAAAAGCACAAACCATAAACGTCAGAAAGCCCCTGCCCCACCCCCTGATATTAAACCGCACCAAAATAAGCCTCAAAATTTAAAACACAAATATACCCCGCAAATAAAAGCCCATGAGCTGATATTTACGTACAGTTGTGTATGTGCAGCTCCTCCAATCGTTAGCCAACTTTTTATATAAAAGGAGCAGAGATGCTCGTCGTACTTTTTAGGGGTTAAAATCGCCGCTTAGGCACCTCTTAGGGTGTTAGAGGTGAAACGTTACCGTTTATAATCAGCACGGTACCTTTTGGGGTTCAGTAAGTCAGTTGAATAACATTTTCAAATGCAGTATTTGAATTACTTCAGCAATTGGAAACTTAGACACCACTCCCTGCTCCCAAGTAAAAAATGAAAAAAATAATACAATGAACTCTGACGTTTCGGAGCTCCACCAAAAGCTGTGTCTACCAGCTGACAACTCTTCTGTGGTTGTAAACAGATTAACTCTAAATATAAAGAAATCAAACTATGTTATCTTTCGTCTCTATCAGAAAAGATTAACATATCAGACTAAAATTGCTATGTACGATAATGAAAAAAGTAAATTAATTAACCTCGAACGCAAAGATTACGTGAAATATCTTGGAATTCTAATCGATAGCGGTCTCACTTTCAAAAACCATATTGAACAAATTCCCGTAAAAATAATCAGAACAGTTGGAATGATCGCCAAACATTTTGTCTCAAGTAGTATCCTACTACGTATTTATCAATCTTTGATCCTTCCCTACATATCTTATGGAATCACGGTGGGGAGTCTCACAAGTAAATCTTATTTAAATAAATAAATTTATTTCTACAAAAACGAGCACTACGATTTATTGTCTTTTGCAGAAAGAACTGATCACGCAGTGCCATTATTTGTTGACTCTGATGTTTTACCTGTAAATTGTCTTTACTACGAATCAGTTTGCTCTTTAATGCATGATATTCCAAACGAGAATTCTCCCACTAGCATCTTTAATATTTTCGCTAATACAAACAGCATCCATTCCTACAATACCCGATCCTTAACATCTAATAATTTCTACATCAAAAGCTCTAGGTTAGAAACCCAAATAAACTCATTTTCAAGAGTAGGTGCAAGGGTATGGAACGAAATACCAGTATCATTAAGAGAGCTCCCGAAAAAACAGTTCAAAGTGAAACTACATACGATTCTGATTGATATACTAAAACAATACGATGATTATCTTGACATGCCTCAAATCATCGTAGCCTTAAAAAAGTACAAAGCCTGAACTTCACATTGATCAATGATGCCCATATATATGTTGTTCACGTTTCTTTTCTTTCTTGAAAATCAACATAACATTAATTACAAAATAGAACAATCTCTTCAAACCTTATTGTACATATTTATTATACTTTCACTTTAATCTAAACATTTAGTAATGTGTCCCGTAGTTTATCTTGCTATATAATATGACTGATCCGCCTCGATTAGCCAATGCTATTTGCGGATCAGTCTAACCTTGTAATATCTATTTTTGCATATACATAATAAAAATCTGAAGTCTGAAAAAGTCTGAAGTCTGAAGTCTGTTGTCTTCAGGAAAACAATAGATTTCACGCCTAGACAAAATTTGGAGGCCTCCAGAGCAAGCCACCTGCTCCTTTGAAGTTTCGCAGCATCTGACAATATTTTGGACACTTTATTAGAACAATTCGCATATGTTAAGTTATTTTGCTGACAGATATTTTGCAAACTAAACAAAAAATTTTCGCGTAGTGCAAACGGGGCCATACTGTCTAAAATAAAACAAAACTCGCTCATATTGTAGCATAACAACTCATGCATATTCTACTGAGATTGATAATAAATAAACACATGGTATATCGGAATTGCTGCAATTTGATTGGTTCCTCAACTCTCTTAATAATTTCATTGTACCAGTGTTGTGTGAGAACATCAGTCCAAGATGGCGGAAATCTAATAGAAAACACAAACGTTAAGTATAAGAATCATATTCATAAAACCTTGTGTTGGTTTATTATAAGATAAGGACGTGGTAGACTAGCTAACAGCTCATCGAAAATGCCGCCTTACCTGGCGAATAACAGTTATATATATTAACACTTGTACATCAATATTGCCATATATTTCCCTTTATATTAACCCAACAATAATAACTGACGCAAGTTTACATTAACACTTCATAGTTGTGGCTAATTACGCCTAACATTGTTGTATTGATAACATTTTGTTTATGTCATGTTGCAGATTCATGAATTTCAATTGAATGCTTCAACAATGGTTATAACAATAACAATACTTATAGCAATAACAATAACAATGTTATAATTTGGGTTTGGTTCTTTAAAGCCAGTAATTTAATTAAGTTAAATTACGAAAGCGAAAACATTTTCGGAGCGAAGCTCCTTCTTTAGTCTGCTGCAATGTGGCTGTCGTTTGGCCCAGTAACAGTAGTCTCTAGCATAGTTTATAAAATATTAACCAGAAGAACCCATGCAAGTGCAAGTAAAGCTGTCAATCATGAAGTCACTTGGTCAGACTGAGCTAAGCGCAGTCTCAGACGTAAGAAGGTTATTTTGGCCATCGGAGATTTCACGCCAGACCGGGTTCTGGTACGTCGATAACCGAGCAGGATAGCTGAAATAAATTCTGTTGAGAAGAAGGTCTTTGTTAGTTTTCACATTTATTAACAGTCATATTCGTGGTTTGCATGTTACGTCATGAGAAACGCAATTAGAAGATATGTGTCTTTTAACCCTTTCAGCCCCAGACAATTATCGACATCGATCTTCTCCTTACCGTATCAATACAAAATTAAGTAGTTTGGTAATGAGAATCAAGAAACTGATCAGAAACAGCAAATTTTCTTGGATGAATTGCCAAATTCTCCTAACCTGCTTATAACAAATGTATGGAGACTTGTAAGGAGAATTTAGCAACACGTCACTTGACATGTTTGGGGCTGAAAGAGTTAAAGCTGTGCCATTTATATGTTTTAGGGTTCTATTGTTCAAGTTCTCCTGCAAATTGTTGCGATGATGAAGTGTTTGGATCCAGAGTTATGAATGTTTGAATTTCTTCGCCACAAACTTTTCGCGTATTTCTCTGGCCCACCAGCTAATTAACGAAAATTACCAATTTGAATATTTTGGCTTGATAAATCATAAAAAATGAGGTTAAATTGGATCTATAGCACAAGAGACAGAAATACCATACCCTGTCTTGATATTCCATTCGAGCGAAATACATCCGACTTATGCAAAATTATATCAGATGAATGCTACAGTGAAACCCCGCATAAAAGAACACGTGTTTTGGGGGTTCAGGTTGATTTTGTTCTTATATATCGGGTGTTTTCTGCAAAATCAGCCTGAAAATGTTCTTAAGGTGTTCTTAAAGATTTTTCTAAAAATTAAATGCTGCATAGACTACCAACAGATGAAATCAATGTGCAAGCACAACATTTTAATTAATTAATGGCTGGAATTAACCTTAACCTTAAGGGCACCACCCAGGGTAGTGTTAGTGGTCCGCACCTTTTTAATCAGCCAGGTCATCCTCTTTTTAACCTTTTGCCTCGTTTTAAAGAAAGCTCCCTACACCTTAGAAAATCTAGAAGTATGCTGCCTCGCTTAAATACGGAACGCTACAAGTCATCTTTCTTAAACAGGCTCCATTTCCAATATCAGTTTGCATTGTAAATATTTGTAAATACTAATTTTAATTTAGAGTTTCATATTTATTTTAGTGATTTAGATCTTGTAATTTTTAGCAACTAGCATGTTTTGAAATGTTATGAAATAAAGACATTATTATTATTATTAACTGCATCAATCAACTAGGCAATAATATTACATTGGGGAGGGGTAGCAGTTCTGGTGATAAACAACTCGAAACTGAGCAGCCAAATATTTGTGTATAAGAACAATTTCCATTTTTCAGGCTGAATGTGTTCTTATGTATATGGTACTTTTTTGACCAAATTTCAGCCTGAGTATTCTTAATCCACTTGTTCTCAGTTTTATGCGGGTTTTTACTGTATCGATGTAAAATTATGTAATCAGAGCCACATTCAGTTAATAATGCGCTACTGACTTAACCAATGGTGAAGTAGCTAGCAGGGAGATGAGCACGATGTCTTGCGGCGAATGCAGCAATACGCCAATAGGCTCTTCGCGCGCTGCATGCAATTTATCATGGCGAATATGCGAAACAAAAAACATGGAGATTGCGTAATGTTTGCGTGTGTATTATCATTTGAGCATAATTATGTTGTTATATTTTGTAGCTATAAATGTAGCCTGCGTTGCAGCCGGTCGGTTTCTGTCAAACAGACCAACGGTTTAGACTGTCTGCGGCGCAGGCTACTATGAATGATGCATTTATAAATTTTACAATAATGTATAATTACCTGCTATGCTTCTGTTTCTGCCCATTCCTGCTTCACTACTTGATCTTGAAGAGGGCCTTGACGGCTGCCGCGAACGCGTGGAATCGAGCGCCATAGTAGTCGTCCATTACTCCATACAACACTGGGTTCAGTGCCGAACCAATCACGCCAATGGCCGACGAACATGCATGAAGATTGAAGTGAAGCTCTGTGTAAGTACCAAATAATCCAGCCAGCTGTACCAACAAGAATGGCGTCCAAAACAGAGTGTAGACTCCCGCGACCATCAGACACATTTTTGTAGCCTTTTGTTCTTCGGACGAAGAATTAACTCCCGCGGCGTTCGATTTCAAAGCTTGGAATATCTGAAAATAGACTGAGATAGTGACGGCGATTGAAACGCCATAGAGAGCAGAAGAATATGCCAAGAAATAAATGCTGTAGGTGTCAAAAGTTTGGTTGATCAAAAGACAACGGAAAATTTTTGGCGTGTGGTCACCGCCAAGGAACATAATCCACGCGAGTGCGACCAAGACAGCAGAAACGAGAGCGCCAAGACCCCAGATACCATACACCAGACGTTTAATCTGGCTGAAGGAGAGCGGGTTTCGGGTCTGCAACATAACATCTTTTCTATGTATAGCTAAAAGCGGGAACACCGCGTACATGAGAGAAATTGAAAGCATTGACATAAAGATACACGATTCGCAGATAGGCGAAATCGCGATCAAAGCGGCAGGAGCATCTACTCTGTAAATAAAAAGTAGCGGAGTGAAAAGAGCGCTGAGAATAAAGTCGGCAACAGCAAGGTTGGTGATGAGAAAGTTCAACGGTTTACGAGTGGAATGGTCGGAGGCGTACGAGTGGATGACTACAGCATTACCGATCGCTCCCACGAAGATTGTGAGCAGGTAAATGGACGAGACGATAGCAGTAACGGCCATATGTTGCTCGTACATCGTGGAGAATGTAAAGTTGCCACTGGTGTCTTGTTGATTCACCCGAGACTGTTCTTGTCTCGACAACATGTGATGGCTCTGCGTATTCAAAAGGGGATTTAATAGACGCGAACGACCTAGTCCCAGGTGATTTGATATCTTTTTATCGCATCCGTTTCTTTATAAGCTTTTAAATAATTTGCACACAACTGTGAACTCATGACAATGGACCCATCTGTGGCAGGATCAATTTACGACTTGCGCATAACGAAACATGGCAATAATAACATGCATAATATTTTAAAATAGGAATATTGTAATATTGGTCTTGAAAGTTTAGAAATCATTGTTATTTAAATAAATCATAAAAACACTAGAAATTAATAACAATGATGCCTGGTACTCAAAACTTGTAAACAAAGTTTGATCTCGACAAAAATGGTTTGTTTTCTGAAATTCAATATATATATCATTTACGACCACGCATTAACAGCCAAAACAATAAATTCTCCTACAGATTAAGCAAGGTAAGCATCATAATTTAATAGCTGGTCATAAAATGTTTCCTTTCCTGAATAACAAACGTCATGAGTGTCAGTTCAGAGAAAAGCAATCAAAATGTTCTGTTGTTAGGGGCGGCTCAGTGCCGAGAGAAAAGCCAGAAAACTGAAAAGGTGACACTGTGTGGAATTGGTGAGATTGTTAATAGAGATTTTAAGGGAATAGTTGAACAATATTTAATCAGATTTTTGTCTGAATTTGCTAAGTAAATATTAGTATAATATAGATATGGATGTTTTGCTATGGAATTATTTCTATTTCTATTAAATGCCCCTCATATTGTCCGACATTTCTAAAAGAAAAGGTCTAGTCGTGAATTTGAATTGTTTTCAAGACAATATAGCAGATGTTATATAATGGGGCTTCTAACCTTGAAAGTGGTTACAATAGGCAATTTATTTTTTGGTGGAATAAGGTTGTCCCCGAAATTCATGAGAGCTTTCAAACAAAACAAAACCCATTCCAATAGCACGTTTAGTTCCCGAGATATTCCAAGGGAACATTTTCATTGGAAGTAACTTTAACCGGAAAAAGAAGAGAAAGTTTGTCGTTTTATCAAAACAATTTTTTGCATTCAATACCGCAGCGAAAAAGCCCCAAGTCAATCGGGTTTTGTCCTATCGCCATAACATTTGGCACAGCGATAGTTTAATAAATGAACTTCTTAAACGTATCAAGAAAATTGAAAATTCGTGTTAGTTTTTTATTTATGCGCTTAGTTCTCCACTAATCCGCTTCAAAATTTTAAATAATTTGTTTGGATGACGTACACTATCAAAAAACTCTGAAACGTGCGTCATTAGTATTCAAACTGTGCTGTATTTTAATAGTGATAACAAACGATGTCGGAAATTAAAAACTGAGAGATTGGGCGCTTTATGATACTAATACAAAATAATCTTTGTATCAACACTATGGCTCAAATTTGCCTGAATGCTAAGAGCATATCAGTTTTAATTAAACGGAACATACTCAGACTGAGATTCGGAACCATAAAAAGTGATTTATATAATATGTGTTGTCAGCTGGCGTCAGTGAAATGTATTGACTTAATACTATCAGCAATGTAATATTCCTTGGATGGATCTTGAACGTGTTCGGTTCTAAACAGAATACCCGAAGACAGGCAAGCAACACTGACAACATGTAACGGTGAACTTGTGTCGTGGCCGTCCGCTACTCTTTATTCTCGCTCACCTCGTACAAGTAGTAGCTAAATGGTGCAACGACGGATACGAAAAACCTCTTCAAAGGGAAAATTAAGGAAACGTATTCTCCAGCCCAGGGCTAGCGGCCCTAATGCGGTGCACCAAATCCCTAGGGATTTACAACTCCAACAACGCTATGTACATGAACTTAAGTAATAATAGTAATAATAATAATAATAGAAATTTATATAGCGCTGGCATTCTACAGTAATATAAAACTCTAAAATCTAAAAAATCTAAAATATCTAAAATCTGAAACTAGGTAAAAACTAAAAGAACTGATAAAATTAAGTATAGGCTTGATTAAAAAGAATTCTTAAAAGCATCAATTGAAATAATGCTTCTGAGTTCATCTGGCACATTGCTCCAATGCGTGGGAGCACCAATTATGAAAGAACGGCCACCATAGGTCTTTAATTTGAAGCGAGGCTTGTACAGAAGATATACTGTTCTAAAGTATGAATGAATCCGTAATTTGGTCACTTGAATAGTTTGCTGTTTTTGCTGTCCGCGTTATTTGATAGTTATTTAAAGATTGAAATGAAATACATATGAACATATTAGCCGTATCATGAAAGATCTTCCCTGGCTACCGGTAGAACAGAGAATAGTTTTTATGATACATTTGCTGACCGTTAAATGTATATGAAATCTAGCTCCCAGTTAGCTACAGGATTTATTTGATCTTTATTATAAGCCAGCCAGATCGTTACGTTCTTTAAATGCTGCTCTAAGACTAATTAAAGACTATTCCTTACTCTTTCAAAACGTATGGTCACAGAGCTGTGTCCGTCCATGCACCAGGGCTGTGGAATGAACTTCCTTCTCATTTACGATCAACTAAGAACATTACCACCTTTAAATTCAGGTTGAAGACAAATCTTTCTAGGAGTTACTTTGATTTTCATTAATATATGCATATCTATTTATCTATTTATTTATACTTTTTTGAAAATAGTTGTAAATAGTTGTTATTTTTAATATAATTTATTCTTATTAGTTGTAAGTAGCTAGATTGCAAAGCGTTTAGAACATAGCTGCATAAGCGATAAAGAAACGCTAATATCATTATTATTATTATTATTATTATTACTATTATTAATAATATTATTATTTTTATTATTATATAGGACTCATATCATTCTGGATTTTGTAGCTGTGGTCATTTTGATACCAGACCGTGACAATGTTCTGGTGAAGACAGCCGGCGAAATTAATTCAATATTTGTAAATGTTGGCAGCAGCGTTTTCCGCATTGGTTCCCTTTGATAGCAACACAAAATGAAAATTAAACATATTTGACACTTGTAATTTGACCAGCTGCCGGCAAAGTGTGAGAAAAAGAGCAGAATATTTATGCGAAGTCGGCGGGCAAAATGAAAAAAACACATTACAATACTATAACTTTCTTAAACTTCTCATACAATAGAAAACAGAGACTTCTACTGAAACAATTAGATTATTCGGTCTAATTTCTATTGTCATATAGTTTATGAGGCATTGACTTCATAATAGATCAACCAAAATAAATTTCGAATTCATAATCCAACGGTAACGGTAATTTTATCGATTGAAATCAGAGATTTTACCGACTGCGCCAACCACGCTAACGTCAAGATTATGTTACAGGTCGTTTGTATTCTATTTGGGGGCTAATGGTTATTATTGATTATGCTTAGCGTAACCATAGCCCCCAAATTTAAATTCAAAGGACCTGATAACATATCCCAACAACGTTATGGAGCCGTATCTTCACTTGTCGTGGCTTTAAAAATCACGCACGTGCCACACTACTCGGTACCTCGACAGCAACGGCTGTATACAATTCGTGGTGTAGTAAACTCCCTGAAGAAGTTTGGTTTACAAATGAAACTTGTGCTGTGTTGCTCGTTCTTTTTAAAAAAAATTTAAACTTTCTAAAACATTTCAAAAACATTTTAAAAACTTTAAGAAGAGAATATATCGAAGAAACTAAAAAAAACATTGAAAAAATACAGTATTAAGAAAACAGAAAAATCGAAACTAAAATTTTGAAAAACATGTACAATTAATACTAAAATTTGAAAAACTAATTTTTAAAAAAACAACAATTAAAAACAACTGAAAGTATACTTTAAAGTATTAAATACAAATTATAAAATGTTATTAGAGCTACTTAGATTCACATTTAGTCCGTAACTTATTTGATCATATCT
>JANUFV010069215.1:0-10855 GCA_024757865.1 Epizoanthus scotinus
TTTTTCAAAAAATTCAATTGGACAATAAATAATGAAGAAAATTAATGGAAAATAATTTTTTTTCCAAACTCTGGAAATTTAGGTGAGGAGGATCCGTAAACCTAAAAATTAAAAAAATGTGGCCTCAAAGTTTGTATACTTAAAATATAGGCCCATGGCTCATAATATACCTTCTTAAGCTGTTCACGTTAGTTGAATAATTGAAGACTATATGCCAAAGCTTTCAAATTTGTTCTTAATAGTATTGGATGGAAACTGGTTCTAACGAGAATTATAACATCCTGAAATAAGTTAGGGGGATGTAATTTTCTTCTTTGTGTATCTCTCTGACAGCTTTCCTTTTCCCTGCCTACATCATATAAATTAAATGTGTACCCCTCCTGCTTCATTGAGTTGTACTGTCTCTCCCAACCCACTCCAGCACTATCGACACAATTATTGTTTTTTTGGTCTTGTACTCAACATCCAGTTTAAAACCAGGAAAGATAATAATATATTTACAAGTATCAAATATTTAACAATTATTATTCCCCGAAGTGAAGGTGAGTAGTGGTGGATATTTACTGAGCCGCTTGCGCGAGGTAAATATCAATTGTTAGAAAATACATGTAGACAGCATATAACGCACGCTCCGATTGACTAAAGTTCCATTTTATAAACGTACATGTATGTTATATCCATACAAGGAAATTTTTGGGAATGTAAAATTCACTATTTTTTGTTAATTATTTTCTAAAAGGAATAAAACAGCCTCACTTGTGTTTCTAGACAATAATATAAAATGCTATGAAATAGAGGAACACTTGAAAAGCAGAGAGAAAACTGGGCTTTGCCTCGTTTTCTCGCAACACTTTTCTCGTGTTCCTCTATGTCATAGAATTTTATATTATTGTCTATAAACACGCACGACACTGTTTTATTCCCTTACTACGACCCAGCACTGAGGGGAATAATAAATATTGTTTTATTATAATTATACCAAACCAGTGAATAGCCAGACATAAAACATATATTTCCTGTTTTAATTCTCATATAGAACTGAGAAAATACTTTAGTAATGCTAGCTGTCTTGCGTGCATCATTTTGTCTTATTCATGCATGAATGGCCAGAGGTGAATATCACTGGATATCTGTATCCTGATTAACTAACCAAAGCGTGCAAAAAGCATTATTCGCTGGTTTGGTATATACTCATTTACTACATAATAAGTAGTCTAAAGTTGTGCATAGCACATTCCATTCAGCAGCATCTCTCCAGTGTTTAACACTCTTTTGGTCAAACATGTAACAATGTACATTGTAACTGGCAGAACTATCTTATCGAAAACAAAGAAAGGAGAGCCAGGGGCAGCCATGATCTCAAGTTCCAGATTCCTTTGGGCATCCAAAAACATTTTTAAGTATTCCTTCTTTCCCAGGACAATAAATTAGAGAATGGAACAACGTCCCACCAGAAACTGTCAATGCTGAAACTGTTGACTCCTTTAAAAGTCGTCTTCCTTAACTTTTAGAAACTTATTTTCATTATTTATTTTATTTAATGATATGTTATTTTAATTATTTAAGTTTGTCTATTTTAGATATTTTAATATATTTTTTATCACAGTTGTCGACAAGACTTTGCCGACTTTAACCCTTTCAGCCCCAAACATGTCAAGTGACATGTTGCTAAATTGTCCTTACAAGTCTCAAAACATTATTTTGTTATAAGCAGGTTGGGAGAATTCTTCCAAAAAATATTTCTGTTTCTGATCAGTTCCTCAATTCTCATTACCAAACTACTTATTTTTGTATTGATACGACAAGGAGAAGATAGATGTCAATAAATGTCTGGGGCTGAAAGGGTTAACGAATGTAAAATATGTAAATGTAGCCTGGAGATACCGGTAACTGCAAAACAGTGTGGAGACACAGTACCGGGTAATTACAGTAAAAACCTGCGAGTAAGAACCAGCGTTTTCCCAAGTTAGCCTAAACAGGATCTTATATAAAATTATGGTACTTAGCACAAATTGAGGCTATTTAGGTTCTTAAATAGATTCTTATTTTCTAAAGAAATTAGTGATATTCAGCCTGTATTCCTTATATAACATCTGCATTTGGCATTTACATTGTATTCTGGAAAGGCGTGTTGACAAAGGAACCAGAGATGAAAAGGGTAACCCTAGGCGGACGCAGTTTTAAGAGTGTATCTCCTGTTCTATGGAACAGTTTACCAACTGATCTTCGCCTACAAACGAGCACTGAAACTTTTAAAAAGATGCTGAAGACCCATCTTTTTAACCTCTCTTATACTTAATTAATTTTTTCAAAACGTTTTTATCAGTCTATGTTTTAATTTATATAAATTTTTTATTATGGAAAGCGATTTAGAATACCGGTAACACAGATTTACAGTAGCGCTATAGAAATATATATTATTATTATTATTATGTATTGAATTGGAGTGATAAGGCACTTGTGCCTCCCAAAAAAAAGGCTCCAAAATGTTGATCTAGTGTCCCCCTTTTTTTATATATATTTTAGAAAATACGAACCTGTTTCAAATTTTAGGCTAAACAGGTTCTTGTATAGAATAAGATAATAGAGGGGGTATAACTGGCACATTTTAGCCAAACAGGTTCTTAAAAACTAGGTTCTTACTCACGGGTTTTTACTGTATCCATGTGAAATGCTTCTAGAAACACCACTGTAGAGACACACCTAATGAAAGAAAAATGTACAAAATCACACTGACAGTCCTGTCTGCGCCACAGGTTACTACAGAGATCTTAGGCGATGGTTGTGAATGTTCTGGTGCTGGCTTTGTCTTGACAGGACATACAGCACCAGCACGGTAGCATACATCCTCACATGCAGGACAAAGCAACGTGCCTTTGTACTGCCAGCCATCTTGTGTCTGGATGTGAATATCTAACATTTGTCCTTCATGAAAACATTGATACTTATATCCCTGAACATAAACTGCAAGACCTTTGCTATCACATATATATTTGTAACATCCACTGCCCCAATCTTGCGGCATCCACTTAACTCCACATTTGTTCTTACTCCACTTTTCCCCATGCGCAATACAGGTAGAGTCAAGTCCATACTTCTCAAGTCCGTAGTTTTTACCCTTGTCCTTTGAATTTTCACTTACTCTACAAACTGAGCCTCGCACTTGTTGTCCCCCCTGTGTCCAGGTCAGGGCCTGGTAGTAAGGGCAGTAATCAGCTAAGTCGACAGACCCACCATAGTTCTGTGGGTCGGCAATCCCTGGGAGTGTCTCAAAGTATTGATACTCCAAGGGCAGTGGTCTTGTATATTTGTCTAAGTTACATACAGCAACAGATGAATGATCTGTCGTGCATTTCGTGTGCCGTCCTTGTGACGGAGATCCTACAACACTACAGAAGGGTGCTATCGTTTGTTTTGCACCCAGCTTAGATGACATCCAAGCCTTACAACTGTTTTTTGCAAAGAG
This sequence comes from Epizoanthus scotinus, assembly GCA_024757865.1. NCBI lineage: Eukaryota > Metazoa > Cnidaria > Anthozoa > Zoantharia > Epizoanthidae > Epizoanthus > Epizoanthus scotinus. Next base: position 3,467 of record JANUFV010069215.1, read on the forward strand.
ACATCCTAAATCTTTACCCCAGCGCAGTGGCTCTGCCATTCCATAATCAACTTTGTACCATCCAGTGTCCACCATCAATGCCAAGGTCATTCGTGAAAAAACTGAATTCTGAGTAACGGCACCTGTCATCCCTTCATTTTCAAAGAGTCTCTTTTCCCAGTGAGCGAGTGCTGTGCCTGCACCTCCTTGGTTTTCAACTTCACCACCTTCAAGTGATGAACAGTTGAAATGTTTTCTGGCTTCTTCCTTCACATTTGTTGTGACAATCAGATTCACTTCGTGTTGCACGGAACCATTGGCACCCTTGTCACTTCTAACTCTCCAGTCAGATCTAGTTATTCTTTTTAGGACCTAACAAACAAATAGCTGGTGTTATCATGTGTAGTTATCAATCCTGCTCAATTTTCAAAATCCAAAATTTTCAAATTTTATGAAAATTGCAAACTTATTATTAAACTTTAAGAAACAAGTAACACCAAACACTTATCAAGACAAACCAAATGAGTGGTCATTTTATGGGTTTTCATCAAGTACTTCAAAGGTTAGGACAGTTTTGGTTTTCGCAAAATTGTCTTCAGCAGAACAAGGGTTAATAGCGATATGCTCTATAAATAAAGAATTTGTGTCTATTTTATAAATATGTGTAAGCAATATAAAACGGCTGCAAGTGTCTATAAACTACAGGTGATATAAACACGCAGAAATTGTAGAGCACGAGAGAAGCTTAAGAGGAACATGAGGTGAAGCCGAGTGTTTCTCTTGCTCCTCGAGTGCTCTACAACTTTCGCAGTGTTTATATTACAGTTTATGGACACAAGCAGCCGTTTTATATTGCTTTTATAAAAATAATAGAAATAAGACAAAGATAAAACGAGTGTCTTTATCCTCTGATATAAGCACTAATTTTGCCATCTGTTAGCCAATCAGAGCGTGTGTTATATCTACCCTTTTTTTTAATAAATATAGCTACTGTTTGTTTGCATTATTAGCCACTGTGTTAATTTCACCAAGCACAAACAGTACTTTGTTCACAACAATGTTTCTGAGATACAGTTTTGGAAAATATGGGGCTTTTGATTAGTGAATGGAAAATATATTCTTAATTTAAATTTAAATTTGGCAGCCTGAAAACTAGACACACCAAGAGTCTCAGAACTTCCACTGATACACAAGAAAAGCACCCTAAAGCCACACATGCATCTATCATACCAAACTGGGTGATCCTTCAGGTTTGCATATTGTTGTAGCTGCGTAATTTCAATTTGTTGATACAATCTTAGACTTGTGGAAAGGGTTCAGCCCCAGTCTGACCATTACATGATTGACACACCCCTCCCCTACACAAATCTGATCTAAGGGGTCATCGTCGTTTTCATCATTTCACCAGCATACAAATCTTACTCTTTTTCCATACCCCCTCCGATGACGTCTACTACCGGTAGGTTAGTATACAAATATTAAGTAGCGTACCTTCTCACTCCACCGATACACCTTCAGACTGTGATTGTACTGCAGTGGTCGCGAGGTGAGAGGGTCGCCATTACTGTCCCTATAAAATGCAAAAAGTGAAGGAGAAAATGCCAAAGCATGGAAAATTTCGTGTTTAATTGTGGCAAGCAGTTCCTCATTTATACCAGTATTAGTTGCCTTGTTCGATATCTTGCCTGGACACACGTTTAGATACCCAGCCACCGGTCTGTCCAGACTGGCCTCCTGCTGACAAGCTGCTGCGTATGCAATCGTCTCCTTTCTACCACATTTCCGATTTGAAGACGTTACAAATAATACGAAGTCAGTCTCGCTGTAGCCTTGACCGGCAGCGTTCTCCGGCCCTGCGGCGTTTATGCAGTTCTGCCCGTTTGTGTTGCAAAATCTACACCGATCAAGGTCGCGCGGAGATGCATTCACCAACCCGCACGGCGGCCGTGAATTATCACAGGATATGTGACAATAACGTACATTTACACCCGTGTCATTTTTCATGAAGTATTTATCATCCATGCACTTCCTTTGCAAACGGATTACAGAGACTGTCTTTCGAACTCTGAGCGTCTTTTTTATGTATTGCACAGCCTCGTCCAAGGCATGTTTCACCTGTTTGTACTCCTCGTCTTGAAGGCCGCTCATGTTTCGATAAATAATGGTTATGCGGATCGGCTGGTCGATTTCTCTCCTTCTCACCTCGCGATCGGGTTGTAGTATCACATTGTGTACTATCTCGTCTTCATCATGAACAAGATAGCAATTGACAATTATGAAACTGCAGAACGAAATTGTCAAGATCGAACGAATGATGCCAGCCGCCATGTTGAGATGAGCGTAAAGTGGGGAGAATGGAACTAGGGAGAAAATGTTTTCGGGCCCAGTCTTCTTGGGGTTCGACTGCATTGCCAAAGAAACTGAGTTAGTCTCTCCCAAAAATGCACAACACTTTAATACTATACTGTGCCGGCCAACACGTTAAATGACATTGATTTGAACAAAGATATTAACATGAATTTTAAAATAAGCATTTGAAGCTTACTACCAAAACTGATCCATTTCCAGTAAAGTGTTTGAAAATGTTTTCAAAATTCGTCCGCCGTCTGTTCGTGCTGGTTGTTTCTTTGACATTTGCCGCAGATTTACTTTTTATTTTCGAAATGAAGATGTACATGAACAGATCCCAAGAACAGCAGTTTATACCTTTTAGACAGTCGAAAGAAATCACAAGAGATGTCAGCAAAGTTACTAACTCCCTGGACACAATTGCAGGTGAGAAATATGCGAATTGCAGGCCTGTATGGATTGTATTTTGGTATAACGGCCTATAACGGAACTAAAACTACACAGATATATCGGGCGTGTGATTCTTGTGAATAACACAAACTGTATGACGAGCGACTAGAGTCGATAGGTGTGTGATTACACCTTTTTGCTTATAAGAACCAGTAAACATGTGTTCAGGCTCGGTGTTCTTACTTTTTGGACAATTTCAGGCTCAAAATGTTCTTTTTTTGTTCTTATTGGCTGTGTTTTCACTCGGCATTACTCGCCCAAAATCTATTTAGGTTCTTGTCTACACTGTTTCAAGATTGTAAGAATTATTAGGAACACTATATTATTCACTTACTGATTGTATGTTGTGTCTCGTGGTTTTTTCCTTCTTGTTCTTATTCTAAACTCTCACAAAATTTCGAATGAAGTTTTAGTCCAGCCTCGGTTTGTTCTTAATTTGTTCTTATGTTCTTAGGCGATTTCAGCCTGAATGTTCTTATTATAAAGTGTGTATAAGCAAATGTATGGAACGAATACATGTTCTCAGGTGCGAGAATGGACGCGGAGGTGCGTGTAACGTCTTAAAAAATATCGCCAGAATATTTTAGTAAATTTAATTGATTTTTAAAAAATGTAACGGGAAGAAATGTTGAGTATAGTTTATCTACGTGATCCAAGGGCGGTGAACGCATGTACGCACTGATGAATTTGCTAACATATGGTAGAACGTTTTAAAATCAGTGGTAAAGTCACTCATTCTATATTCTCGACTTATTTTTATTTTTTAAAGTAATATAGAACGACTGTTTGGGTCTATAAAATGTGACTGATATAAACACGTCGAAATTGGAAAATACTTACAGCCTAGCCGTTTTATTTAACAAATAGAACAGCTTCGAGCGCGCTCCGTACAGTAATATAAGCACGCAGGACGTGTCAAAAGCACGAAAGAAGTGGGCAGAAGTTGTTCTATTTGTTTTATAATATAGCCAACCTTGGAATCGAAGTCTGTGGCCTTTCTTCATTCATGAAATCCGGCAGGTCGGACTCCATTTTTGTTTTCCCCAGGAAATTGAAAAAAAGTAATAGATAACTATGTTTTATACTCTGAGGGAGCACGGTTTTCAACCAATCAGAGCGCGCGTTATATCCAATCTATATTATAAATTGCTTTTTTAAAAAATTGGCTATGTCACGGTAATGCGCATGCTCTTTAGTTATAAAGTCAGGAATAAAGCCTTGCCAGTCATGAAACACAAGTTGTAAGCTCAACAGGATAACAAGAAATAATAAAATGGTTGTATATTGTGTAAACAAAGTGTCTAAATATAAGAAACACGATTTTGACAGCGAATGTATTTATCTTATTCAATGTCCAGCCTGGACCGAAATTAAATTGAGAGTTTGTAATCCGTTTTAATCTTCCCAAATTTTAACCATCCACGTTCATTTACGACTTATCATAATCCCTCTTTACCTCTTATGTTTTTCTACTACGGTAACCTGCTATTTTTAAATTTCCTTTGATTTGTGGAGAATTTTGTACATCGTAAAAAGTGACATAGGCCCTTTGACTTAGGCGTTCTACACGGCTGGAACAGGTATGAAGAACGGAACTGGAATTAAGTTGAATTAATTAAGTTCGATAAACAGACGAACTTGGGCAATCTTAGTCGACCTAAACTGTAATTTCGCCCTACTCGTGTACTTTACGGCGTTTGACCTGGGCTTGCTAAACAGTATTAAATCACATTGCTTATAGTCCAGTTCAGTATGAAAGGAGTTCTTTAGTTTTCAGGTTAAGTGTTATGTAAAGGTAAGGTGTGGGTAATTGTTAATGCTATTGTCTCGTCCAATACTGTTCAAGCAGATACGTGACGACTCCTTCTGAACTGTGATAGGGGGGAGGGGCATTGTAAGGCTAAGGGGATATATGTGCAAGCGCTGAATGCACATGTTTTGTAGGGTGGCCTGGGACATGCCCCTGGAACATGTGAAATGTCACGTTCTTTGAGTCGGTCTTCTCGCGACATTGATACGTTTTCGCCATTTGGAACTAAAAGGATCGTTTTCGATACGATTTATTCTATTGTTCAAACTAAAACTCTGATAGTTTTCACCAAAAACAGAAGCTTTCGAAAACGCCATCACCAAGTGAAGACATGAAATCGTATCAAAATGAAAGCGCACTCCTTTGGCCCCGTCAACACGACGCTTGAAAAACGTTTCGACTTTTAAAACCATATTAGGGACGCTTTTCCCGCTTTTACTACATATTTTTCTCTTTACACTTTTTTGTGGTACAAATTGGTTTTTTTTTTTGCAAATTATTTCACCCCCCTCACCCCCTCCCACACGAAATCAAATGGTCCGTTCGTTAGTGTGGACGGGTCCTCGAATTGTATTTCCCAGTGCACTGTGGGAGTATTTTCATTTCTCCGTTACTGAAACGCGTCAGTGAGTATTTCGTAGCAACTCTTTTATAGAAAGTGTCATTTCACCAGGTATTACGCTCTCTTGTACATGAAACACGACCCACTTGAGTCTGGTCAAGAATATAACCGATTTCATCAAAATTGTTTCTACCTCTGACCTTGCAGGACCAATCATTGACATTGAAGTGCGTTCCAGCAAGGAGACTGCTTTGGTTATTGTCAATGGCAACACGGTAGGAGGACTGAAAAGTTCAGGGCGTTTCTTTCAGTCTGATCTGGCCTTCTGTGAAGGGAAAAGCCCTGAGAACGAGGTTGTGATCTGGCCGCCAGCCGCAGTAGAACTGCTACTAGACTACGAGTAGTCTAGAGATCGTGGATAGGCACGGAGAACGTCTCTGACTAGAGCAGTCAGGCGCGCGAAACCTGAGGCGAGAGTGAGGGGAGAAGAAGTGTGGGGGAGGGAATCCTCCAACCCTAACCTCTCCCCAGGTTTCGCGCGCCAGACCGCTTTAAAGCTCTAGTGAGCCGTTTTCCCTGCCGATCGACGATCTCAGCTCAGGAGGGAAAGTAGGGACTACTCGTAGTGTAAACTGCTATTTATCATTGAAGATGTTAGGGGGGAGGGGGGGCATTAGAAAAGTGATGGGGGGAGTGGGGAAAGAACAAAAACAAAACTCGTGCAAGGCAAATAGTCTTGAAAAAACTTCCTGCACGGGCTAAATGCCAAAAACAAAATTCCTGCAGAGCTGCAGAGCAAAATTTTAAAACATACCATTTATACACTAAGCATAAAAAAAAATTCGTGCAAAACAATTGCTGTCAAAAATAAAACATTACTGCAAACAAGATGGAGTAGAAAAAAATATCGTGTAAGCAAAAGATACCCCTCCCCCATCCCCCCATCACTTTTTTAATGGTCCACCCCTTAGGCGGCAAAGGTGCACACGTGCATTTTCCCGCCATAACTTACAAATGTGCGCATTTGGCGGGATAACAGAGCAGTGCCTCAAAAAACTGACCGGGCGGCTGACTGAATCGAAAGTGCTCTACGTCACGTCACGTCACGTCACGTCACGTCACGTCACAACACGTCACGTCACGTGCCTATTTCACTCTACATGTTGCTTTTGAATCACGGCGAGAACTGACATTTTTTCAATTAAACCCGCTGCAGGTGTTAAACGGATCAAATGGGGACCTCATCGGATTCAATATCGCGGTATTGAACCAATTCACTGGTGCCACAATGGCAATAAGAGCTTTCGATACCTACTCCTCATCAGAACAGTCGGTTGCCTTACTGGATTTCATGGACTCTGTGTCGGAAGGCAGGATATTATGTTTAGCACTTAAGGTGGGTGCATTAGCGAGATATATTGACATTTGTTTGTACGAGCATCGAGCTTCAGAGGATGCTCCTAAAACGATATTATTATTATTATTATTATTATTTTTATAACCAGCTATGTTGACTATGTTGGCTGAGGCTCATGAAATTTGGAGCAACTTCAGGCTAACTTGTTCTTAAAAGAGACTATGTCACGGCTATTTAAGGCATTTTGCGATGTACGAAATTCTCCACAAATCAAAGGAAATATAAAAATAACAGGTTACCGTGGAGTAGAAAAACATAAGAGAGATCATGATAAGTCGTAAAGGAACGTGGATGGTTAAAATTTGGGGAAGATTAGAACGGATTACAAACTCTCAATTCCATTTCCGTCCAGGCTAGACATTTAAAAAATATATTACATCCATTCGTTGTCAAAATGATGTTTCTTATATTAAGACTCTTTGCTTTCACAATCTATAACCATTTTATAATTTCTTGTTATCCTGTTGAGCTTACAACTTGTGTTTCATGAGTGTGAAGGCTTTGTTCCTGGCATAACTAGAGAGCATGCGCATTACCGTTCAGGGCTCTCATTGATAACAGTGTCCCGTGGGACACTGATCTGAAGGAATTACCCTGAATAAATAAAGATTTCTAAAAAAAAATAAAAAAATAAAAATAGCCCCTTTAAAGTTGTTTTTATTTCTCAGACCAATAGAAATACAAAACAAACACCAACAAACACACAGATACAGCAAGTAATGGAGAGGGAAATAGAATTAGGAGCTATCAAGAGTACATAAGGGACAGAGAGGGAGTCTTGGTATAGGTCTTGGGATATGTGAATTTCAAAAAAGGTATTTT